>JAZKJV010002561.1:0-289554 GCA_037367405.1 Ottelia alismoides | reverse complement strand
TATTTATTTTACTTTGTTTTCTTGAATTTGTTAAATTCTGATTGGGCCATGTGGCTCACTCTCAGTGAGCCACGTAGTCGGTTCTTTTGTCTAACCGGCGCACAATTGTGATCGTCTGATCATCTCAATCATATGACCACACTTCCTTCCATCCTACTTAAATCCACACCCTCCGATCTCGTTCCATCAAGCGCTCCATCATCGTTCATCTCCGCCTAAATGAGGGTCATCTGATCTTGATCAGATGGTCACTCTCTTATCTTCAACCTCCAACCACGTTCCCCCAGCAAGCGCAAAAACCTCTCCAACCTTTGATTTTCCCAACTTCTTCGTCATACCTCACGACTAACTTCTTCCCCTACTTCTATCCCTAACCTCCTTCTCTCACGCTAACTAACTAACTCTTCCTGATCTTAACTCTCCCAAGACCTAAGTCTCTCGACTCGGGCTTTCAACCTGACCTACATGAATCTTACCGCTAAACCGACTTGCTTATGCGAGAAACCCAACCATATTACAATATGAGTTGATTACACAACCAACTCAACCTGTAAATGCAATAATCATAACAACCTCAATATCAAATTAAGTAAGTAATGAATAATAAAAGGCAAAGCTAAAACAATCTTACAAAGCGAGGACGTCCTCGTAAGAATCAAACACAGAGAACCAAAGCTGTCTGATTGAAGAAAGCAATAGAAAATAGCTCTTCGATCTTTCTCTCGAAGTATAGAGTGGAAAGTAGTGAGTAGATAGCTTGTTGCTCTGGGTTATGTGTTGTAGAATGAGGTATGGGTCCTACTTATAGGTCTTAGGATCCCATAGACGTTAGACTCTCAAAAAGTAGCCGTTGTGAACAAATTAGATTGAAATCGTCTTCAAAAATCATCATGAAATGGAATATGTTTACAAAGATTATCGATCAGAATCAAATGATCGATCAGGTGGATTCAAGTGATTGATGAAAGCACCACCTGGAAACCCAGAACTGTCATCCTTCTTCCCTTCAAATACCTATTACACAAACTGAAATCCAGGGTCCACCTTTATGTGGGTAAAGGCCCAATCCTCCTCCACCTTCTCGTGATAGGAAGAGGTAGATTGAGGAGGCCACAACTACCTTCTTCCCCGGTGAGTCCCATGGCCAACAAGTCATGCTACAACATCTATACGACGATTGTTCGAGCTTTATGCACATGATGTGCACGTCAAGAAACGATCCGAGGTTGTAAGCGACCTCAGCCCAAGCCAACTTCCACCATTGTGTCGTCTTCAATCCCAAGTAAAATAGGTTTTGTTTTTTTTAATTAATGTTCTTCAATTTTTCTGCTTGTTTATATAGATCGCCACATCATCTTTATTTGCCATCAACCTTCACCATGGTTCTTAGATCCAAGCGGAAGGCTTCACTCACCAGTTCTCCATCTATCAAACAATGTCCTATGAACAACCTCGCAGATTTCCTATTTATTCAATGTATGTGTGTGTACAATTTGAGTCTTTTCATGTTTTCTATCGATCCCTTTAGTATTATTTGTATGTTATTTATGTGTCATAATAGGAGTATTTTATATGGATTTTGTGTGTTTGTTAAGAAATTTAAGCATGTAAGATTTGGGGTGTTGAGTCAGTTAAGAGAGGGCGAGGAAGGCCCAAAAGAAATGTTGGAATAAGACTATCCGAAGAGATCTTAGTTATTTGGATTTAAAATTGAGAATGACCCAATAGATCTGGATGGAGGCAAAAAATCCATGTAGCCAACCCTAATTAATTGTGGAAAAAGGCTTTGTTATTATTATGAAATTTAGGCAAAAAATTTGAGTACAAAATAGTTGAATCATAAAGTCATCTCTTATACATAATATACTAGCATAGGAAAAGAACTTTTCTACTCACTTGAGACCATCCATGAAGATTTGAAAATAAGTAAAAGATTATATTTATTACATGTAAACTCGTTCTAGAATAAATTAATTGGCATAACCATGCACCTCTCCAATATACCTTAAAATTGATCTTAAATAGGATTCAATGGTGACTTGAACATAAGTCCAATGAACCTACTTAAGATCGTTTTGTTATACTAGAGAGGATAGTGTAATTCTATTTTTTTCCCAAACATGAGTTTACATTAACAAATATCATGTTTCAATTATAGTGAATTTTCATAGACTCCCTTAGTTCGGGACCTTTAAACTGCGGAAATTCAATACTTATGGGATTATACGAACAACATAGGACTTGCATATAAGTGATGTACATAATATATAGTAATAAGCTTGTATATAATGAGTATATTTTTTGATCGAGTATTAATGTATTTTGTCTTGTTCATGGATGTTGAAAAGGACCCAAGTGCTCCTACTATTGTGCCCAAAATTGTGAATATATAAATGCAAATATGAAGTCTTGCAATTATGTGGCATGTACCTACACTAAATAACATCCACAAACATTGGACATGGAACTCCCATCTCTTAGGGGTAGGTCCAATGGTTTGTGAAAATTGAAGAAAAAAAATATATCGAGAAGGGATCAAGTTTCCTCAAGTGTTGCACATACCACTCGGTACGGAGGGACACACCATGTATACACTATTTTGTGCGATTCTAAAATTTTTGGTAGTTTTATATATTTAACTATAAAATAATGTGACTTATGTTCGCATTAGTTTCAAATTTAATGTGATCAGCTATCACATATATTATGATGCACTAAGAACATAAGTCATGAAAAGAAATCGTAAAAGAAGATAACAAAGAGTTTATATTTTCTATATATTTAATAGATGTTTGGTCTTAAAATGTCCTATATGGTCCCTAAAGAGGCATCATAAACTGTCACGGCCTTTAAGATTGAGAGACAATAATATATATGCATCGTGATTAATATATGTGAATGGATATACAAAGGGTTGAGAGCCCTCAATTGCCTTGTCATCCAAGAAATAAGTAAGAATATTGATCATCATTGCCTCAAATGTGTTAAGGGTGGATGTGCAGGTGTTGGTGGGATAGGTGAGGGGTCACTACAAATAGGCGGGTCTTTGGGGACACCTAAAGGGGAATTTCAAATCTGAACTATCCCCTTTACACTACAAGAAATGGGGCCTTTCATGATGAGTACAGGCGACGATCAACACATGACCATCCCCTTTACCTGCTATAAGGACAGTCATCCTAGGATCGTCTCCTATATGCTCATTCTAGATGACAGACCATGATTCATCGTCTCCTTCAGTAATTAAGAATAGAGGACCATCGCTAGCGACCGTCCCCTCTGCACTCGCCCCCTTACTAGTACAATTTCGAGCACTCGGGAGGTCTAAGGGACGGTCGGAACCGTCCCCAATATGCTTCTGTTATCATCACTTTTGGGGTTCTAGGATAATAGGGGACGGTCGCCAGTGACCATCTCCTCTGCACTCGCCCCCTCACTGGCGCAATTTCGAGCACTATCAAGAGGACTAAGGGGACAGCTCTAACCATCCCCAATACACTTCTGTCAGCTTAACCTTTGGGGTGTTAAGATCGTAGGGGGTCGCCAGCGACCGTCCCATCTGCCCTCGTCCCCTCACTGGTGCAATTTCAATCACTCGGAAGGCCAAAGGGGACGGTTCCGACCGCTCCCAATACACTTCTGTCAATGTCACTTTTGGGGTGTTAGGACCCTTGGGGACGATCACCAGCGATCGTCCCCTCCGTCCTCTCCGCCTTGATAAATACCCTGTCATCACTCTTTATTCTTTTAATTTAGCTATTTATCTTTGCAAAACACCATGTAGATAGCTGTATATACAATAAATTACAAATAGGCATGCTTATGTTAATATTCAAAAATTAAGCATGCATTTGTGTAAAAATAAAAGAATAAAGAAATAAAGAAAAAGAAGTAAATATTTAGAATAAATATTGAGTGACCTGAACCCAAGAGAGGGCCCAATATGGGATTGATCGCAAAATAAAATAAGTAGAGAGAGATAGGGTCATTCATCCTTGCCTATATTCCTTCTATTTGTACATATTTTATAAAAATAAAAAATGAGTTTCTATTATCTTGTATATATTTAAAAAATAAAATAAAAATCAGAAAAATAAAAAAAATTAAAAACAAAATAAATTCTCTCTCTCCTCATTGTGCATACCATGTATATATGTATCTATTATTATTTATTTTACTCTTGTAAATAAATAATAAAAATAAAATAAAAATTATTTTATACTCTAAATTTTATGTTGTAAATAAATAAAAATATAAAATTAGGGTATTTGTACAAAAATAAAAAAATAAAAATAAAAGTATAAAATACATAGGTATTTTATACATGTATATAATATAATATAATGTATATAACATAATTTTTTTCATAAAAATAAATAAAAATCACCAAAAAATAGTTTGAAAATAAATAAGCATTTTTCATTTTGTAAATATTTTAAAATAAAATCATTTTTTATTTTTAATTTATTTTCTAAGTATGTTTGACCCTGGAATTTTGTGATTGGTCCACGGGGGATTGTTGACCCCCGGTTAACTCCCCCTCCGGACCAACCCGCGCCCGGATCAGTTTTGCGCCGCACTTCTCGAATTTTTCCCAATCAGATCTGAGGCTCTTTTGCCCCGATTTCCACCCACCTTTTCTCCATGGATCAGTCACCCTCGAGATCCCTAGGAGAGATCGGATCTGCATCGGTTCGTGCGCGCGTGCCCGCTCAACCTCGCCACCTGGGACTTGTTATAAAAGCTTCACCTCGATTCCCTGCTCCATAGCTCGCGCCGCAAGCCCTCATTCTACCCTAACGATCTTCCCCTCGGTGACAGCGATCAGAAGCACTCCTTGGTGGTCGGATTGAGTGGCTGCAGCCGTTGCTCAAGGCACGTGACCGGAGCGCCACCATGTTCGAGCCTCTTTGCCTGCCGTAGTATGGTCGAGGCGACGACCAACATCGCCGCACCCTCCTGGAGCTCAGGATTGATCTTCAATCATCAGGTAACCTTTTCATCGATCCTAGTTCTGTCTATCGTCAAATCCTTCATCGGTCCTCCGCCGGCTCCGACCCAGTGGTCGGAGCTCCATCGGCCATCTTCATCTGCTCATATCGACTCCCCGTTCCATCATCACCCTTCTTCCATAGTCTGATCGTCTCAATTTTGGCTATCCGAGCTGAGATTGAGCTAGGTTCCCTCCACCGCCTTCACCGGAACCTGCCTCCGAGCCTCCCACCATTGCTTCCCTTCGTATTTCGTCCAATAACCCTCCCCGGAGCATTCCTCCGAGCAAGAGCTTTTGTTTGCATGTCAAGGAGCGCAAGATTACCCCCCAGATCGCCTTCAACCAACCTCGTCGAAGTCATCCCAGGTTACCACCTCCTTCCTAGAGATCCGACCGTCGGATGCTCCATCTGTCACCACCATCCGACGCGGAGGAGCGTCGCGAGTCGAGACCCTCCTCTTGATCATCTATCAGTCGTCTGGAGCGCCCCCAGTCCTCCGGCGAACTTTGCCGGGGAGGAGTTTGTACAGACGCCTACTCCTCCGTCGGATCTCGCTTCGTCTCCGGACTGTACCTGAACCGTCTGTGGCCTGCAGCTTGTCAGGCCGTTAGATCGGGTATCTAACGGCCTCCGTACGACCACATCTGCGCCCGCAGGACAACCCTCAGATCTTCCAAGTGTCGTCGTCATCACCGCTCATCGCCAGCCATTCACTAACCGCCACCTGGCCACCTACATGAGTTGCACACCTTTGGCTGGGTAATTTGCGCCATACCCCCTGTAGTTTCTTTGTGTTCCTATTTAGTCGGTTAAATAAAATAGTACACTGTGGTCTTTTTGCACTTTGGCTCCTACTGTTTTTCTTATTTGCACTTTGATCCTCCCTATCCGGCTGTACGTGCATCGTCACGTGAGTTTGTGGTATATTTGCATGTATGACCTGGAACTTCATGGATGTTATGTTCTGATATTTTTCTTTTTATATTTGCACTTATACCCCTGTGAATGTTGAGTTTCGACATGTGCTGAATTAACTGGAGAAATTGCAGTAGGCCCCAGGATTTTTAAGCATGTTATTGTTTGCCCCTTGAGACTTGTTTTCTTTGCAACTAGGTCCCTGTGTGCTGTGAGTATTTGATTTGTTGAATAAAATAGCAATTTCCCCCCAAATCTCCTGAAATTTGGATATGTGGCCTCTGCCACTTTGTAAAAATTTCATTGAATTTTTGGGCGCATTATATTTTCATTTTCTATTTTTAAAAATTCAAAAACCTCTCATTTTGCTTCTATCCAAATTGAAAAATCCATTAAAAGTACTAAAAACCTCTAAAAATTCTAAAATAATTATCGTTGGCTTATTTTATTGTGTTTTTTATTCTTTCAAATTTTTGTTTGATTTGGATTTATAAAAATCTTAAAAATCTAAAAATACTAAAGAACTCATAAAAATTATTAAAAATTAAAAAAATTCAAAAAGATGCAATTTCACTTTTCCTTAGTTAGCTTTTTATTTTATAATAAAATTGTCTCTGGAATTTTATAAGCTATTTATATATTTTAAATAGCCTTTAGATTCTATTTGCACATTGATTTGCATTTTTAGCCTCGTTTCATTTTTATAAAATTCGTTAAAAATCATAAAAATCTGAGAAAAATAACAAAAACACTTAAAAAGTTATAAAATCCAAAAATATTTTTATTTTTATTTTTTGAGTATTTTTGCTCCTTTAAATAATTGTTTTGTTGTGCTCTTTTTAGTTCCTTTATATATTTTTCCTTCTTTTAAAAATCACAAAAAAATTAAAAATATAAAAATCCACCAAAAATATTTTATTCTTTTTATTTTTGATTCCTGACTACTTCGTAGGTTTTCTCCAAACCGTGCACCTTGTGTTCGAACCTGGTAGCTATACCAGGTTAAATAAAATAACAAGACTGTTATTTGCTTTATTTGCTTGTTTTTACATTTTGGTGGTCTTTGATTTTCTTGATTGAGTCCGGCCCGAGAGGTTGAGGTCGCAACGACCATTGGCACCTTCTTGCCTTAGTCGCTCGGATTTTTCACATTCTGATGAGCCGAAAAATCCGAGCGACTAAGGCAAAAAGGTGTCAATGGTCGTTGCGACCTCAACCTCTCGGGCGGACTCAATCAAGAAAATCGAAGACCACCAAAATGTAAAATCAAGTAAATAAAGCAAATAGCGGTCTCGTTGTTTTATTTAACCTGGTATAGCTACCAGGGTCGAACATAAGGAGCACGGTTTGGCGAAAGGCTATGAAGTAGTCGGGAATAAAAAATAAAAAGAATAAAATATTTTTGGTGGATTTCTATACTTTTAATTTTTGTGATTTTTAAAACAAGGAAAAATGTATAAAGGAACTAAAAAGAGCACAACAAAACAATTATTTAAAGGATCAAAAATACTCAGAAAACTATAATAAATTTATTTTTAATGATTTTTTAAGTGTTTTTTTATATTTTTCTCATATTTTTATGATTTTTCATGAATTTTATAAAAATGAAACGAGGTTGAAAATGCAAATCAATGTGCAGCCAGAATCTAAAGGCTATTTAAAAATATATAAATAGCCTATAAATTCCCAAGACAATTTTGTTATAAAATAAAAAAAGCTAACTAAGGAAACTGGAATTGCATCTTTTTGAATTTTTGTTAATTTTTAATATTTTTATGAGTTTTTTAGTGATTTTAGATTTTTAAGGTTTTTATAAATACAAATCAAACAAAAAATTGATAGAATAAAAAACACAACAAAAGAAGCCAACAATAATTTTTTAGAATTTTTAGAGGCTTTTTAATATCTTTAATGGATTTTTCAATTTAGATAGAAGCAAAATCAGAGGTTTTTGAATTTTTAAAAATAGAAAATGAAAATAAAATGTGCCAAAAAATTCACTGAAATTTTTACATAGTGGCAGGGGCCACATATCCAAATTTCATGAGATTTGGGGGGAAATTGCTATTTTATTCAATCAATCAAATACTCACAGCACACAAGGACCTAGTTGCAAAGAAAACAAGTCTCAGGGGCAAACAATAACATGCTTTAAAAATTTCAGGGGCCTATTGCAATTTCTCCAATTAATTCAACACATGTCGAAACTCAACATTGAAAGGGTTATAAGTGCAAATATAAAAGTAAAATATCAGAACATAACATCCATGAAGTTTCAGGTCATACATGCAAATATACCACAAACTCACGTGACGATGCACGTGCGGCTGGACAGGGAGGATCAAAGTGCAAATAAGAAAACAGTAGTGGCCAAAGTGAAAAAAGACCACAGTGTACTATTTTATTTAACAGACTAGATAGGAACACAAAGAAACTGCAGGGGGGTATGGCGCAAATTACACAGCCAGAGGCGTGCGGCTCACGTGGGTGGCCAGGTGGTTGTCGGTGAATGGCTGGCGACGAGCGGTGATGACGACGACACTTGGAAGATCTAATGAATGTCCTGCGGGCGCAGACGTGGTCGTACGGAAGCCATTAGATACCCGATCTAACGGCCTGACAAGATGCAGGCTACGGACGGTCCAGGTGCAGTCTGGAGACGAAGCGAGATCCGATGGAGGAGAAGGCGTCTGGACGAACTCCTCCCTTGCGAAGTTCGTTGGAGGACTGGGGGTGCTCCAGGCGGCTGATGGACGATCAGGAGGAGGGGCTCGACTCGCGACGCTCCTCCACGTCATATGGTGGTGGCGGATGGAGCATCCATCGGTCGGATCTCTGGGAAGGAGGTGGTGACCTAGGATGACTCCGGCGAGGTGGGTTGAAGGCGAGCTGGGGGGTAATCTTGCGCTCCTTGACCTGCAAACAAAAGCTCTTGCTCGGAGGAATGCTCCGGGAAGGGTTATTGGACAAAATACGAAGGTAAGTGATGACCGAGAAAATCATACAAGATCCGGGTAAAGGTAAAAACACGGGTTGTTGCGACCCGAACCTCAAAGCTCAGTCAACAAGAAAACTAGACCACCAAATAGAATAATCAATCAATGAAGTCGAATAGCGATCACGCTATTTATTTAACCCGGTATAGCGACTGGGGTCGAACTCAAGGAGCACAGTTTGGCACGAGGCCTACGAAGTAGTCAAACTCAAAATAAAATAAAACAAGTATTTTTGGTGGATTTTAGGTTTTTTAATTTTTTTTTGATTTTTAATTATGAAGAAAAATATAAAAGAAGCCAACAAGTCACGATCAAGGAATTATTAAATAACACAAATAAAGTCAGAAAATTGAAATAAAAATATTTTTGGATATTTTTATTTTTCAAGTGTTTTTGGTAATTTTCTCATATTTTTATAATTTTTAATGGATTTTATAAAAATGAAATAAAGCTAAAAATTGAAATTATTGTGCAATCAGATTTGAAAGGCTATTTAAAAATATATAAATAGCCTCTAAAAATTTGGAGACAATTTTATGACAAACTACAAATAAATACTAAGCTACAAGAAAAAAATTGCATTTTTTTTTATTTTTTAAAATTTTTATAAGGTTTTTAGGGTTTTTCAATTTTTAGGAGTTTTATAAGTCCAAATGCAGCAAAGATTGAACTAAAGCAAGAAGACAACAAAATTAACAGACACTAATATTTTAGAAATTTTGAAGGCTTTTTAATATTTTTAATTGATTTTATAATTCAAACAGTAGTAAAAATGAAGGTTTTTGAATTTTTAAAAAATATAAAATCAAAATAAAATTATCCCAAAAAATTAGTGAAATTTTCACACATTGGCAGGAGCCATGTTTCTAAATTTCACGATTTTTGGAGTTGATTTGATATTTTGTTCAACCAATAAAAGAGGCATAGCACACAGGGACCAAAGTGCAAAGAAAATAAGGTCCAGGGCCAAACTGATAACTCGTGTAAAAAGTCTGGGGCCCAAGTTGCAAAAAGCCTAGAAGGGTACGAGGCACGCACGTGATTCATGAAAATAAGGCATATCTGTCATTCCTATTTATAAAAATGTAAACAACAACAGCACAAAACTCTAGGATAAAACATGCAACTGTTCCACAAGTCACGTGTCGATGCACGTGCACCACACACAAAGGGACTAAAATGCAATATCTGAAAACTCTAAGGTCCAAGATGCAAATTATCCAAATTAAAAACAACTACATAAAATATTTACATGACTCAAACGGAAATGCAAACTAAGGAGGGCCTAAGTGATATTTACCATTTTCTTATGATCCAACGGCTATGGGGAGTCCACTCATGATCTGACGGCTCTGGATGGTGGATACCCCTTCGGCAATTTACGTCCTGGATCTGATCCGCAGATGGATCGAACGATCAGGAGCCCCTCGCGAATGGATGGTGGAGATCGAAATTGACGCGAGAGGTCCATCGAACGGTGGAGGAGCCACCTAGAAGAATTGGTCATCGACGAACTTCGTCTGGCCGATACGTGCGGTGGAGGGCTCCTCCGATGCTGCTGGAATGGGGAAATCGAAGCTCTCGGTCGTCCGCAGCTAGTGGAATGCTCTGATGATGCCGGGAGCAGCTGGAGCGCTCCGGCAACGAGGTGGAACCTGGACCCCTGTGCTTCTATCGTTGGGCCTCCAAATGAGGCTCCTTGTCCTTCTAACCTGCACGGGAAGAACGTTGGGTCGAGAGCAAACTGCCTCGACCCGGTTAAGGGCGAAGGGGGTGAATGGGTGAGGCGGAGCGTGGGTCTCCGACGAGCGGCGGCGGAGGAGATCCTAAGTACCTGTTCTGGGATGAACCAGGGTGAGTGGATGGGCGAAGAAGGTAGAGGGAGGTCTGACAGAGATGATGGGATGGTCGGAGCGATTAATGGGTGGGCGGAGTACGGTGAATGGCAGATGAAAGCTTGGCGGATCGGAAGCTAAAAATCGAAAATCAAAAGAAACTACATGCTATCTAGGTTACCTGGCGGATGTAGTCGTCTATGCTGGAGGTGCTGGACCTCTGGGGGTCATGGCCTGCAATGGGGCGACACGTCCAGAGGCTGAGCTCACCTCGCGGCGGAGCACGGCGGTGGAAATCGCCGGATCTGAGGTTCCCGGCACTCGCGACCTCACTGCAACCCTCTCTCACACAGTTGTCACTCAGGTGAAGGAGAGGAGCTCAGCGGCGACAAGGGGGAAGGCCAAAGCTGAAGGAAATTGTGGCTCTAGGCGAGGCTTTATACTGCAGGGGTCCGAGAAAGATGGAGATCGGGCGCACACTCTGAGGAGCGAACCCCTAAGGAAACGATCGGGCGTGAATCTCAGATATTTGCTCGACAATCGGAGCCCGGGGTTTGAGGATATGGAGGTCAGATCATGACGCGAAAAATCAGAGAAATCGAGTCAAAGCGTGGATCCGTGAGAAGTGGTCGTGGGGGGCAGTTGATCGGGGGTCAACGTTCCCCCGTGGACCAATGAGAATTCAGGATTCTGAAATTATTTATAAATTAAATAAAAAATAGTAAATGATTTTATTTCAAAATACTTCCAAAATGAAAATGTTTATTATTTTTCAAATTATTTTCTAGTGATTTTTATTTATTTTTTTGAAAAAAAATTAATGTATATACATAATACAATAAGAGAAAAGGGAGTATGCACCCTGGTGCATATAATTTTACATGCACCGGAGCTTATATCTCCCACATTTTTTATTTTTTGGGAAAATATCACCATACATATTCATCTATATATCCCTCAAATATGTCATTTGAATTTCGTCAGAAACGGAGACTCCTATGCCCTCCATCTAGAGCAGAAAATTTTAACGGTCTTAGAATTGTTGTAATCGACATGTTATAGATGGAGGGCATAGGAACCTCTGTTTCTGACGAAATTCAAATGGCATATTGGAGGGATATATAGATGAATATACACATTGATATTTCTCCAAAAAAATAAAAAATATGGGAGATATAAGCCCCGGTGCATGTAAAATTACATGCACCAGGGTGCATACTCCCCATCCTCATACAATAATATATACAGGTATGAAATACATATATATTTTATACTCTTATTTTTAATTTCTTATTTTTGTATAAATACTCTAATTTTATATTTTTTTTATTTACATCATAAAATATAGAGTATGAAATATTTTTTTATTGATTTTTATTATTTATTTACAAGGATGAAATAAATAGATATAGGTACATATATACAAGGTATGTACAAGGTAAAGAGAGAGAAATTATTTTCTTTTTGTTTTTATTTGAATCATCTGATTTTTATTTTATTTTTAAATATATACAAATTAATAAAAAGCTATTTTTATTTTTTTTATGAAAATAAAATAGAATAAATACAAGAAAGAGTATGTACATGGTGAATGACCCTATCTCTCTCTACTTGGTTTCTTTTGCGGTCAGGCCAATGCTTGGCCCTCCCTTGGGTTCGGGTCACTCGATATTTATTCTAAATATCTCCTTCTTTTTCTTTCTTCTTTATTCTTTTGTTTTTTGCACAAAAACATGCTAATTATTGTTATTTACACAAAGCATGCAATTTGACAATTTATTATATTTACAAGTATCTACATGGTGTTTTGCGAAGTTTTGTAACTAAAATAAAAGAATAAAGAGTGATGAATGAGGATTCATCACCCTCCTATACTTTACTTTTGCTAGTCCCTTAGCAAACACTTATTTGAAAAAGAAGTGAAAAAGAAAAGAAAAGAAAAAGAAGGAAAAAAGAATGAATCAATGCTGATTATTAAACTTGTCTTCATTAAATTGAAGTTTGGAGCTTAGTCAGATCTTTGGATTATTGATGTGTCGGAACCTTATTTGAACTTAGGTTTAAAACTTAACAGCCTCAAAACTCCTCAACAATCCAGATCAGAACATGTCTATATACACAAACTCTGATGACCATGAATCTTTTCTTGTACTATGTAAGTGAGGTATAGCTCTCCACCTCAGAAGTAGCAAAGTGAGAACTCTCCCCAACAAGGTAACTCTAATACCCTAGTCTGGCAACTCTTTCCTCGAGGAGCGGGGTATTCCCTTCTACGTTCTAGTTCAACCGGCTCAAGAAGAGGGGGAAGAAGAGAATGGACCACGGCCAGTGCAGCCATGTATCCCTAGAAGCTCAACCAGTGTAGCTAAGTCTCCCTGCTGCAAGCTTCATGAGATGGAACATGGATAACAAGCTTTGCTTTATTACACTATATACACTCCGGTGAGATTATCATTTTCTCTCAAATCCACCACTTTTTTGGAGTTCTTTTCTTTTTGTTTTTTTATGTGCATATTTACAATATATCTACAAAGTGCAGCATATATACATAAGGAGTTTTTCCTCTTGAGCCAGTAGACTATCCCTCTTTTGAAGTTTTATTGCAACCCACAACTCCTATCGTTAGATGATGAATCAGTGATTCATCACTCTTAAAGTTGAAAATAGAGCCTTGTTCCTGAGTATTTAACAACATATTTCCCTTAATTCTGCATAAATAGCATTCATGCATAAATCCACAACACATACATTTTAGCATTCAAGTTGCATTAAAATAAGAAGCCAATTCATTTGTAAAAATTACTTGTAAAATATCCACCAATAATTCACCTAATTATTTATATTTTATATCCCATCTAAAATCAAATAACACCTTCCTTATACTATGTAGATTACTAGTTAATAATATAAGGAAGAAGGCCAAAAATCCCTATCCTGTAAATTTTCCAATAAAGCCCCAAACCCAGTTGGAGAACCTGGACCTTGGAATGCCAATATCCCTCTCATACAACCTCCAAATTAGGTCTACTCACCTTTAGATTAATACATATCCAGAGACCTTTAAAATGAGACCAATTTCATTCAATTCGGAGCTCGTATGCAAAACTTGGGTTTTTGGGCCCCTGTGTACACTATATGTATGTATATTTGTACTCTTGTATTTTTGTATCATATTTGACCTCATCTCCGTTTTTAGACAACATGAAACTTGCAGATCTCATCAAGATCTACAACTTTCATGTTTTGAGTTTTTCCAAATTCAGCCTCCTTCTCTCTCTAATTTTATTTTCTTTCTCAGCCACTCAGAGCTGGCCACGTGGCGCCCTCTGATTGCGCCACGCGGCCTGCCTCTTTGCGCGCCACACGCCCTATTATCTCTGACGTCCGATCGTTCACCTTCTCTCTTGATCTGGGCTGCTCATCATCGCAACGCATCACCGCCCTTCGATCAAACCCAGATCCAAACTGGACCGTTCGCCAGCGCCTCTCTCTCAGGCCGCCACGTGTCCCATATTCTCAGCCGTTCGATGCTCATCCCTTCTCCCTTCATCGCCACCATTCACATCACGTTGGATCTATACCGTTCAATTGAGTCCCATACATCATCTCAGCCCTTCGTCTACGCCTTCACCTATGCCCTCCATGTGGCATGCCCGAAGCCGTTCGATGGATCCACCCTAGATCTAATCCAAAGCGTCTACCCGCGCCTCCATCAGGGCCATTGGATCTCACGATCCAATGGTCCAGGCATCGTCGTCTACCTTCCACAAGCCCTGCGGCCCACGTCGTCCACCGTATGCGAGGGTCGCCCCCTTTCTATTTTGGGAGCCACTCCGGCCACCCTCTCCGTCTTCCGTCACCCCCGATTTGTACCCCACTCTTCCCTCATCCTCGCCGAGCCCCTTGAACGCCATAACCTCCACCCACCTCGCTCCACGATGCCCACCAACTCCATCGCTTCGCCACCTATTCCGTCACCTCCACCTTTAAATACTCCATCGTCTTCAACCTTCACCCCGATCCGCCATTGCGAGAGGTGTCCTAGAGCTCAAAGCTACCTATTGGTGACAGCAATTGAGAGTAAATCCGAGCGAAGACGGGCCTTCACCTCCAGCGAGATCCACGACGTCATCACGCCATGTTGCAGCTCCTCCGATAAGCTGCTTGAGCTCGGGCCCCCTACCGTCCCTCGAGCGACGACCGGAAGCATCCCTTGAGCTTCCAAGCCCCAGGTAGATTCCTCCATTTTTCATCCGATCTTCTCCTTTTTTTCTTTATTTTTCTCTTAATTCTCGTCTCCTACGATCACCCCCGCTCCCTCCTGAGCATCCACCAAGCTTCCCCTCGAAGCTCTGATCTTCGCGCACTAGTTCATCTTCTCAGACAATGTACACCACCCCACGTTGACCCAAGCTCCGCCACCTTGGCGGAGGACAATCACTGGACCACCTCATCGCCCTTCAGGCCTCTCCCCGCACTCACCATCATCTCACGAACACACTCGCACGCCTCGGCTATCCATTAACCCCCTGCAGGTACTCCAATTTTGACTGGCCGGAAGCCTCATCGGAGCTTCTTCGAGCTTAGTCGCCTCCGTTCTCCAGAGTAGTTCTGCCTCAGCCAAGACCCCCGACGGCTCCGCCACACCTCCACGAGTCATTCCAGCTATTTGGGAGCCACCGGCGATCTTCTCCGACGATCAGAGGAGGAGGCGGAGCCAGAGCCTCTCCACCGGAGTCCATCCATCTCCGCCGCAGGAGGCAGCGGACCGGTTGAAGACGAAGAGCAGCAACCGTCTGATCTTCTTGATCGGACAGTCAGGAGGATGCCACATCGCATTCACTCCGCAGTCATAGGATCAGGAGGATCCTACGCACCTGATCGCACCACGTCGCCATTCGCTAGAGCTTCAGAGGGCCATTGGACTCTTCCTGATCCAGCGATGCTTGATCATCCACGTGTCCACCTTCCTCAAGCTCCATAGGCCGTTGAATCTATCTTGATCCAACGGGTCACTGCACGCCACGCATCTGCCACCAACAAACGTTGGATCTTCACTTGATTCATCGGTCCATAGCGCGCCACGTCTCCCCTCCGAGCCTCTTCCCAGAACTTCAAGCTCGGAGCTCCCGAAGCTAGCCGAGCCTTAGAAGTCCACCGAGCCTGGGACCCCCACGTGGTTTGCACGTGCCGCCTGGGTATTTTGCAGCGAGGCCCCTGAAGGTTTTCATATTTGCATTCCAGTCCCTGCCAGGAGCTCCCACGTGAGGCACACGTGTTCTGTGGGTATTTTGCATACATACTAATGAGGTAATTGCACATTAGTCCCTGTCAGCATGTTTAACTTTTATCAATTTTATTTCCTCTAATTGCAGTTAGGCCCCTGTCTTTGCACGCATCTTTAGGCATTCATTTTAAATCATTTTTCAAGTTTGAAGATTGTATTGTGTAGCTTAATTTGTCATCTTTCATATGTAACACCTGGCACATTTTTGTGGTAATATGGTTTTTATTATTAATTAGTTGGTGGAATTTTGTCATATTTTGCCCATTTATACCTTTTAATTTGTAGTAATTTCTCTGTGACTCCAAAAATCACAAAAAATTCACATTAGACCTAGGATAATTAAGTTTACATTGTACCCAAAATTCATCTCATTTGCACGCACCCCAAGACCTAATTAAATCATTTAATGATTTTCTTAATTAATTTTTAATAGGTCTATTTCACATAGAAATTTAGGTTTATTACTTTTTCTAGATTATTCACACTTAGATCTATCTAAGATAATTTTTATATTTGAAAATATTGTGATTTGGTATTTATTAAAATTAATTTAGTCAAAATCACCTTGCATTCATTTTAAACTCACAGTAAATTCATTTAGTGTCAAAAAAATCCAAAAAAATTAGAGTAGCTTAATTTCATTGCATTTCACCATCTGGCTTCATAATTTTTGGAATCAATTTGACCATATTTTTGAATTAACTTGTAAACTGGCCCGATTTTGCATGTGTCTTTTCCTTTTTGCATAAAAATTGAAAAATACCAAAAAAACTACCTTCTGAAAATCCGACCTTGGAAATTTACTTAAAATCTACCTAAGGAGACAGTTGCCTCCTTGAGTTCGACCTTGGGCTTGTCCAAGTAAAAAAAACTTTGCCTCTTGCGATTAAATCACCCTTAATTAAAAGTGGTTTTTGATTAGCTCTTATTATCCAACTGCAACAAACTACATAACAATTAATTTGACCATTAATTTGATTAAATTAACAAGGGTAGTAAGACGCTCTTCAAAATGGCGCCATTGTTGAGGAGGCACGGCTTAGGTTAATTTGTAGTTAATTTATGAGTGTTTGATTTTCCATCCCCGGGTAGTCTAACCCCTGGTTTTCTTGTGAATATTTTTCTGTCCTTTAATTTTTGTATTTTTGTGTCATTATCTATCTGACCTCAACTTGTTTTTGTGCAAGGAACATGAGGAGTCGAAGACGCTTCGAGGAACCTGCATTTTAATTTTTTTGAGTGATTTGAGAGGACTTGTATTTTTCTGTTCTTTATTTTTTCATTATTTCTAGCGGTTCCCGTTTGGGTTCTTGCGAGTGTAAACATAGTGGAACCGTATCCCCGTGTGCTGTGTGGATTGAATTTTTAGACTAGGGATGCACTAGCGGCTCCTCGAGCCACTTTAGTAACTGCTTGTGCTCGTAAATCTTTAGGACCACACAATACACTTAAAAGATGCACTAGACCGCAGATCTAGTCAAATCAACCTGTGCTTCACTCGCTAATAGAACTGCTTGCCTAGGAGCAGATTTTGTCATCTGCATTTTGCATGTACTATAAAAAGATTTCAATTCTGTTTTGCATCATGCATAAAAGTGAAGGGATTACTGTAAGTATTCTTCACTCAGTATAAGCATCATTATTTTTCGTGCATCGGCTTTTCTTAATTTCCCTCTCTTAGTTTTTCAAGCTTAAGTAAAAGGAAATTGGGACTGGACGATAAGCGTGTTATGTGGATTGGACTAACAAAGTGATAACTTAACTTAAAACTGGGACTACTAACATTATTGACCAAAAAATCAATAAAATCGGAAATTTTGCTTGTGGGAGATTAATCCCCGACCTTGTTTTCAGGCTGAGTGAGGGTACTTGAGTGTGTGTGAACACCTGAAGGCAGAGCCCAAATCCCTGCCTTCCATATCACATTCTGACTAATCTTAGCAAATATCACAAGTTGAATTATTCAGGTTCACTGACTAGTACAAAGTAGCCTCCGCCTGTCTCAGGTAGATAGGGGCGAAATTGCGGTACTTCATGACAAGTTGCCAGTAACCCCCCGGGGTGAAGTTCCGGCCTTGTCAGCCTCCTCCTGCTTGCAGGTAGATAGGGGCAGGTCTTTGAATCCATCAACTTGGGATAGGAGCGAAGAAAGGAAGGATCGGCAGTATCTTAGGCGACAGGTTAAACAGGGAAGACGCATCCGGCTTTGAGCCGACTTCCCTATAGGCCGCGTAACTCCTTTCTATCTTGCTTGAAATTCACACTTAAAATCAATAAGATTAATTGGACTCAGTTTCGGGTCCGTTACTATGTTGAGTGTGAATACAGAATTTTGGATTGAATTGCTTGCTTCAGGTAGGAGTAAAATTCTATCTTCACTTAGAACTCCCGATTCTTCTCGCCAATCCAAGATGAGTGACTGGGAGGATATTGACTCCTTATTCGCCAATCTCTCTATGAGCCCCCCTCGAAACTCATCTTCACCGGCCCAAGCGCAACTTGGACTACCCAGAACTCATGACCCTCTTGAGTTCTGGATCCCTCACAACCAGGGTGGTTACTCTCAAACCAACTCTTTCCTCTTCTATGAGCTTACCGAGGAAGACCATCGCCTCGGTAAGAATCCCTTCCTTGATTTGTCCTCTAACCCAGACCATGTTTCATACCCAGGCTTAGAGGACACAATGCCGAAAAAAACCCTGAAGAGGAGGAGAACAGAGAGGACCCGATGATTCAAGTCTTAGCCAGGCTGGCTAAAGCTTAACAACTTAACACAGAATTAACGGCTAGACTGGGACAGGTGATCGAAGCTGAAAGAATATACAGACCGATGGTGGACGCCTATAATCCAGCAGAGAACGAGATACAAAGTTGGCTAGCACCCAAGGTTCCCCCTGAAGCATTCGAATTGAAACCCCACTTACTGAGCTTGCTGTCGAAGTTCAATGGAAATGCGAATGAAGAACCATATACCTTCCTCAGAGACTTCGAGCTGGTTTGCAACAACCTTAGTCACCCTAGGGTTGGGCAGGATTATATCAGACTGAAGGCCACCCCTTTTGCCTTAGGAGATAAGGCATCACATTGGCTGAAGAACCTAGGGGTGATGTGTATAACCTGGATGCAGTTCAAGGACCTTTTCCTGAAGAAGTTCTACCCACTTAGTAGGACTAATCAAATGAGAACATAGATCGCAAGCTTTTCCCAGGGATCCAGCGAACCATTCCACGAAGCCTGGGATAGGTTTAATGACCTCATTCAGAAATGCTCGTGCCATGGCATTTCAAAGGCGATCTTAGTCCAGACCTTGTTCTGTGGCATGACCCCAGAGATGCAGGGGTTAGTCAGTGCCGCCTGTGGAGGAAGTTATCTGAACAAGAATGAACATGCCGTATGGAAAATCTTGGAGCATATGGCAGAAATAGGCAGGTCGTTGGACACCAGGGCCTATCAGTTGTCTCCTTCGAGCCTCACCAACGATACAACTCGGAGGACTGTAACGAATCTGACGGACGACCTTATCCCTAGCATGGGGATAATCGCGGACAAGTTAACCATGGTCGAGCAGATTCACAAGAGGGTCACTGACCTTGAGTCTCTCTCAAAATTGCCAAAACAAGTGGAGGAACTTACTGAAAGGGTAGTTAAGATAAAGCTACCTGGCCCTTCTACACCACATGCACTTGTACACAAAGTCCACCTTGTATAGGAACAGGCATAGGGGCCTCAAAGTAGCTGGGTCGAGGAGCAGACTTACACTCAGCAAGACCAGCACACACCCCCACAAGTGGAGATAGGATACGAGGAGCCTCCACAGGTGTTCGAGATCAACAGGTTGTGGTACAGCCATGACCCCGTCGGCAGACAGTCGGGGATAGGGAACGGCCAGCCTCACCGACCTTCCCTAGCTTACCAAGAAAACGGCTCCGTCCCTGCACCACGCTTTGTTCAGTCCAGGCCCGAACGAGGGTACCGGCCTCAGCAGCACCAGCAGCAGCAACGCACATTCCACTCGAGCTAGCAGGGCCCATCACCGTCCCATCAGCAGTAGCAGTATCGGCATGGCCAGCATGGCCAATATAGGACCTCATCTTCAGGACAGCATCAACCCACCCAGCCCACCGAATTGGAGTCCCTCACCTTGGCGATCCAGACCCTGACTGATAGGGTCCAACAGATCCAGAATGACTATCTGGATTTGACAATCGATATAAACCGCGTTTCTCGTACCCAGGACCAGCAGATGGCGCTAAAGACCCCAATTCTCGCCCAGGTTCAGGCCAACCCCAACAGCTTGACTCAAGACCAGAACCGACCATGAGATCAGGTATACAATTCAGATAATTCTTTATCTGAACATGAGATCCTTTCGTATGATGATGTAAACCATATGTCCCTCAGGAGCAGAAGGACCGTGATTGTACTTGATCGGGCACGGGCACAGGAGGAAGAAGCCGCCAAGTCTCTACCTAAGGAGAACTTGGAGGCAGAAGAGGAGCAGCACCACCATCACCACCACCGGTAGAAGAAGAGGGCTTCTGGGTCCTCGAAGAAGCAAAGGAACCGCACCAGCAAAGAGTCCACCAAAATCGATGAAGAGCCTGCACCTCCATCTGAGGAGAACAGTCCAGCAGTCGCGGAGGATGCATCACCGTTTTCGCAGCAGCATTTTCCTTTTTGTCATAGTCAGAGTCAGAGTCAGTTTCAAAGTCCGAGTCCTGTACAGAACTCAATTCCCGCTTTGAATGAAAATATTTCAGTTTCAGAATCTGAGTTGGAGTCGATAATCCCTTTCCCTCGAGCTCTCAAGGGTGGAAAGAAGAAAACTAAAAAATCCAAAAAGATGACCCTGAGATGGCAGAGTTCTGTAACAAACATATCAATGTCACAATTCCTTTTGACCCAGTACGTGGAGATGACACCTGCGTTTCAGAAATACCTTAAGGTGAGATGCACACCTACTAGGGTTAGCAAGAAGATCAAAAGCCATGTTGAGAAACACGTTCTGTCAATAGCCACGACTTGTGCAGTAAAAAACTCGTTTCCAAGGAAACGAAGAGACATGGGTGCACATTATGTGGTGAGCCATGTCGATGACATTGCGTTTGCATGCGCTCTCCTAGACAATGGCTCTTCAATCAACTTAATGCCTACAATCCTTTATGAGCAGCTTAATCTCAGACCTCTTAGGAAATCTAGAGCCCTCCTTCAGTTCGCTGATAAATCAACCAAGTGGTCCCAAGGAGAATTGAGGAATGTTGTCATCAAAATCGAGGGTCAGGAATACATGGTGGACTTTACTGTCCTAGATATGGAAACCCCTCGTAATCGAAGAGATTCCCATATCATCCTAGGCAGGCCCTTCCTCAGAACAGTGGGGGCCTTGTTTGATTACAAGATCGGGAAAATCCAGTTACAATCTCCAGGCGGAGATGAGGAACTTGAGATGGAGCAAACCAGATGGCAGAGACCAGATTCCGAATCCTGTACCGAGTACTCTTCATCCGAAGCAGACTGTGACCATATAGACATAGTTGGGCCATGGAGACAGAACCCAGCCAGCATCGATGAGTCCCTCCCCTCCGGAGATGATTTTGTACATGTGTTAGTTTGCGAGGTCCTCAGAAATGAGTACAGCTCAGAACCTGCATCCCCCTACATCTTCGATGACTTAGAGGCCCAGCTGGGCCTGTCAGTCCTTCCCTCTTTAGGACAATCAGAAGATGAGGATGACGAGTCGGATGTGGCTTTTGCCTATTGCATGGAAACCTTTGATGATCCGACTCCACAGCTGAATGACTTGGTGGCAGTAATTTCAGAGACAGATCCAGCCACTTTCAACACTAAACCAGATTCGATTAAGCCAGACTTCCCAGACGATCACACATTACCTGAGCTCAATCCTTTACCCACAACACTCAAGTATGCCTTTCTTGTGGGTCAGGAGAAGAAATATCCGGTCATCATCAGCTCACGATTGACCGAGGAGCAGGAATCTCGCTTGCTAGAGATCCTGGAGAAAAATCGCAAGGCAATAGGCTGGAGCATTTCTGATCTCCACAAGATAAATCCCGCTTTGTGTTCGCACCATATCTACTTGGAGAATGAAGCCAAACCCTCTCGTGAATTCCAACGTTGTTTGAATCCAAATTTACGAGAGGTAGTGAAGAAGGAGATAGCGAAATGGTGCAACACGGGTTTCATTTATCCCATCTCCGACTCTAAATGGGTGGCCCTGATCCATGTTGTCCCAAAAAAGTCGGGAATTCAGACGACCACCAACGAGGACGGAGAGGAGATCGTGACGCAAGTGCCCACGTTATGGCGTGTCTGTGTAGATTACAGACGCCTGAATGCTGCGACGAAGAAGGATCATTTCCCCCTACCGTTTATTGATCAGATCCTGGGGAGACTGACGGGGAAAGAACTCTTCTGCTTCTTGGATGGGTTCTCGGGCTACAATCAATTAGCCATAGCTCCGGAGGACCAGGAAAAGACCTCGTTCACATGCCCCTTTGGTACCTATGCTTTCATGCACATGCCCTTTGGGTTATGCAATGCTTCAGGTACTTTTCAAAGGTACATGATTGATGTATTCGTCGAAATGGTCGGCAAATTCCTGGAAGTCTTCATGGATGACTTCTCGGTCCACGGCGATTCATTTGATACATGTCTTAGGAATCTGGACCGAGTTCTCAAACATTGTTGTGAGGTAAATCTGGTGTTCTCCTGGGAGAAAAGTCACTTCATGGTGACGGAGGGCATTATGTTGGGGCATGTCATCTCCAAAAGAGGAATGGAGGTTGACCCTGCCAAGGTGGATGTGATCGGACGACTCCAACCACCAACCAACGTTAAGCAATCGTGGTCGTTCCTCGAGCATGTCGGATTCTATCGGATATTCATCAAGGATTTTTCTAAGATTGCCCGACCGCTAACTGAGCTTTTAGGTAAAGACATGGAGTTTATTTTTTTATCACAAATGTCTTGAGGCCTTTAAGCTATTGTAAGGAATGATCATGGACACCCCGATCCTACAAGCCCCAGTTTGGTCTCTACCTTTTGAGATCATGATAGACACATCAGATTTTGTTGTTGGGGTTGTGTTAGGACAGAGGAGGGATGGTATTCTGTTTGCAATCCACTATGCAAGCAAAGTGCTTGATACCGCTTAGTGTAACTATACAGCTACGGAAAAGGAGATGCTTGCAGTAGTATTTGCCTTGGACAAGTTCAGATCTCATTTAATTGGATCCAAGGTAATTGTGTTCACTGACCATACAACACTACGATACTTGATGGAAAAGAAGGATGCGAAGGTGTGTCTTCTTAGGTGGATTCTACTTATCCAGGAGTTTGATTTGTATATTCGTGATAAACCTGTAAAGAAGAACGTAGTAGCTGATCATCTCTCCTGTCTTGAAGATCTTAATACTTCTGAGGATTCACCAATTCGATACTCCTTCCCCGACGAGTCGATTTTTGTTGTTGACTCACTCCCATGGTATGCCAATATCGTGAACTATCTTGTCTCCAAGAAGGTTCTCGAAGATTGGCCCAAGAGCCACATTGACCAACTGAAGTCGGATGCTAGACACTACCATTGGGAGGATACGATCTTTTCTTTGAAGGATCGGATTGTGTCTGGAGATGGTGTATTCCTCATAAGGAATACCAGAATGTCCTTTATTTATGCCACAGTTTGGATGCATGAGAACACCACTTCAGGAAGAGGACCGCATGGAAGGTACTTTAGTGTGGCTTTTGCTGGCCGACTCTGTTTCGCGATGCCATCACCTTTGTGAAGTCGTGTCTGGTATACCAGAGAATGGGAGGAACCATTGGTTCCAAGGATGAGATGCCAATGCAGCATGTCATCATTTGTGATGTCTTTGACGCTTGGGGCATTGACTTCATGGGCCCATTCCCTGTTAGCCACGGATTCGAGTACATCCTCCTTGCGGTAGACTACCTATCCAGGTGGGTGGAGACTATCCCGACCCGAGCCGCAGACAGCAGGACTGTCTGTAAATTCATCAGAGAGCATATCATCTCTAGGTTCGGGATCCCCAAAATGTTGATATCAGATGGGGGTAGCCACTTTGTAAACCTAGAGGTGAAGAAACTCTTGAAGGACTACGGCATCGAACACCGTATCGCTAGTCCTTACCACCCACAAACTAATGGTATGGTTGAGGTGTCGAATAGGGAGGTGAAAACTATATTGCAGAAGCTTGTCCGCCCAGACAAGAAGGACTGGTCTCATATCTTGGATCAAGTCCTATGGGCTTATAGGACAACTTACAAGACACCGTTAGGAACCTCCCCATTCCGAATTGTATTCGGAAAGCCGTGCCATTTGCCTGCAGAGTTAGTGCATAAATCAGAATGGGCAATCAAGAAGGTCAATTGGAACACACACCTTGGGCAGAAGCAGAGAGAAATGGATCTGAATGAGCTTGTGGAAGTCAGAAACCGTGCATACGACAACAGTTTGGGTTACAAGGACAAGGTGAAGCGTTGGCACGATAGATATATCAGATGAAAGACCTTTGTTCCTGGACAGAAGGTATGGTTGTTTGATGCAAGGCTTAAGATCTTCCAAGGCAAGTTGAAGTCCAAGTGGACGGGCCCATTCGTTGTCCGAGCGGTGCATGATAGTGGATGTGTCGAGATCTCGGATCTCACAGACGATGCACCGACATTCCTAGTGAATGGACAATTGTTGAAGCACTTCGTCGAATCCAATGAGCAGTTAGTCCATGTTGAGGAGATTGTATTCATACGCGAGACAGATTCAGCAGACACACATCGAGCCACGCATGAGACCTTGCAACAATGAGCTCTAGCCATCAGCAGCATCTTGAAAGATTCAGTCCACGATCTTTGTACATATCCATCATTCTTGTACATTTTGCCCTCTCTCTCCCGCGACTCAAAAAACTCATCCCAGCTTCATCTATTCCCATCTTGGACTATACTTAGGATGACCATATCCTAAGTATAGGGGGGATGAGTCACCTGAGTCTGTTCACTGTACATCCTCTAGATCACATCAATCCTCATACTCACTCCGATCCTATACATAGGTTGACTTGAGCCTAAGTATAGGGGGGACTGATGCCCGCCTTGTAGATGTTCATCCATTTCTCCTCTTGACCTCGTCCGCCCCATTTTTGACCTTCTTATACACTTAGGCTACCAGAGCCTAAGTATGGGGGCAAGACGACTTCTATACATTTTCGCTCCCTTGTCTCTCTTACGCTTAGCACGAGCTATCTTTTTCCTTGTTTTCCATGCTTTGAGGACATAGCACACGCTAAGTATAGGGGGGATAGCTCGTACTTTCATGTATCTTTGTATATATTACACAATAATTACGGGCTGGGTAAAAATTTGGTGAAAATTTTTAGTAAAATACACTTTTATAATTTGTAATATGCTCACTTGTACCATAGGAGGTATGCCAAAAAATTGAAAAAAATTAAAGGCTTCTTATTTTACTCTTGCATATTATCTCTGCATCCGAAAAGAAAAGAAAGAAAAAGAGTTTTGCATTTTCATTCATCTACATAGCATGACATCTGCATCTCATCTGCACATCTTGCATATGCAAGGTGAAAAGCTAGTGGGTTCTGAACCAAGTTATGAGTAGATATTGAGGATGGACTTGATTTGACCTTAATCCACCTAATTTCATAGGAACCTTATAGGAACTGGAGCTAAGATTTCTCAGGTCAAGTGACTTAATTCTTTGAGTCTGCAAGTCTATGTTCGCATGTCATCTTGATTAGTCTAAGAAGAATATCTCGTGCACACACATGATTCTTTTAGATAATGACCTAACTTGGACAAGCACCGTGCACGTAGCTCTTCATTAATGACGTGGTGAGGAGGCAGAATCCTTTAGCTTGGAGTAGCACACGGGTGGAAACATCTGTCCTCCTCTAGGGAGGGTAGTGCATCTCAACCTAGTCTGGTGGTGTTGACATCTAAGGACAGGATGTTGTGGGTTGCAATAATGCTTCAGAAGAGGGATAGTCTACTGACTCAAGAGGAAAAACTCCTGATGTACATGCTGCACCTTGTATACAGTTTGTCAAAAAAATGCAAAAACTACAAAAAAAAATCAGACAGGTCCAAGAGAAAATAAAATACCTGTCGGAGTATGTATATTAGCCAAGAAATGCAGCTGGATGACTTGGCTACACTGGTCAGGCATCCCGGGATAGGTAGCTACACTGGCTACCGTCCATTCTTCTCTCTACACCCTCCTCTTGAGCTGATCGCACTTGAACTTAGAAGGGAATACCCCGCTCCTCGAGGAAAGAGTTACTGGACCGGGTAACTAGAGTTACCTTGTTAGAGGAGGTTGTTTCTGAGCCATTTCTGATCTGGAGAGTTGCATTTCACTTACACAGTACAAGTAAGAATCATAGTCATCAGAAATTTGCGTCTGAGGATTTGTTCTGACCTGACTGTTGAAGCGTCTTGAATAGAAGACTTGTGGAACTTAAAGTCTGCTAGGTCTTAAATTCAGATCCCAATAAGGTTCTGCCACACAATTAATCCAAAGGTCGAGTCAAGCTCCATTTTTAACTTGTATTCATAACCTTGATATGGAACCCAAAATCATTTCACTCTTACATTTCATTTAGTTACTCGAGGACGAGCAAGGTTTAAGTATAGGGGGTTGATGAATCTGTGATTCATCACTCTTAAAGTTGAAAATAGAGCCTTGTTCCCGAGTATTTAGCAGCATATTTCCCTCAATTCTGCATAAATAGCATTCATGCATAAATCCACAACACATGCATTTTAGCATTCAAATTGCATTAAAATAAGAAGCCAATCCATTTGTAAAAAATTACTTGTAAAATATCCACCAATAATTCACCTAATTATTTATATTTTATATCTTCTCTACAAACTAGTTCTATGTGCCGACCTAAGCACATCTGCACCTTACTGGTAGATATAATAGAATATCAAAGTGGAATTTTTGTCGAGGAATTGGTTATAGCCCCAGATAGATATCCAGATAGCCCCGATTAATTAGTTCGTAGTTGGCAGCCTAAAATCAAATAACACCTTTCTTATAATGTGTATATTACTAGTTAATAATATAAGGAAGAAGGCCAAAACTTTCTATCCTGTAAATTACCCAATAAAGCCCCAAACCCAGTTGGAGAACCTGGACCTTAGAATGCCAGTATCTCTCTCTTAAAACCTCAGAAATAGGTCTAATTACCTTCAGATTAATACACATCCAGAGGCCTTTAAAATGAGACCAATTTCATTCAATTCGGAGCTCGTATGCAAAACTTGGGTTTTTGGGCTCCTGTGTACACTATATGTATGTATATTTGTACTCTTGTATTTTTATATCATATTTGACCTCATCTCTATTTTTGGTCAACATGAAACTTGTAGATCTCATCAAGATCTACAACTTTCATGTTTTGAGTTTTTCCAAATTCAGCCTCCTTCTCTCTCTAATTTTATTTTCTTTCTCAGCCACTCAGAGCTGGCCACATGGCGCCCTTTGATTGCGCCACACGGCCTGCCTCTTTGCGTGCCACGCACCCTATCAGCTCCATCGTTCGATCGTTCACCTTCTCTCTTGATCTGGGCCACTCATCATCGCAACACATCACCGCCCTTCGATCAAACCCAGATCCAATCTGGACCGTTCGCCAGCGCCTCTCTCTCTGGCCGCCACGTGTCCCATCTTCTCAGCCATTCGATGAACATCCCTTCTCCCTTCATCACCACCATTCACATCACGTTGTATCTCTACCATTCGATCGAGTCCCAGACATCATCTCAACCCTTCGTCTACGCCTTTACCTACGTCCCCTACGTGGCATGCCCGAAGCCGTTCGATGGATCCACCCTAGATGTAATCCAAAGCGTCCACCCGTGCCTCCATCAGGGCCGTTGGATCTTGCGATCCAATGGTCCAGGCATTGTCGTCTACCTTCTACAAGCCTCGCACCCCACGTCGTCCACCGTATGCGAGGGCCGCCCTCTTTCTGTTTTGGGAGCCACTCCGGCCACCCTCTCCATCTTCCATCACCCCCGGTTTGTACCCCATTCATCCCTCATCCTCGCCGAGCCCCTTGAACGTTATAACCTCCACCCACCTCGCTCCACCATGCCCACCAACTCCATCACTTCGCCACCTATTCCGTCACCTCCACCTTTAAATACTCCACCGTCTTCAACCTTCACCCCTATCGCCATTGCGAGAGGTGTCCTAGAGCTCAGAGCTACCTATTGGTGACATCAATTGAGAGAAAATCCGAGCGAAGACATGCCTTCACCTCCGGCGAGATCCACGACGTTGTCATGCCGTGCTGCAGCTCCTCCGACGAGCTGCTTGAGCTCAGGCCCTCTATCGTCCCTCGAGCAACGACCGGAAGCATCCTTTGAGCTTCCAAGCCCCAGGTAGATTCCTCCATTCTTCATCTGATCTTCTCTTTCTTTTCTTTATTTGTCTCTTAATTTTCCCGTCTCCTACGATCACCCATGCTCCCTCCTAAGCATCCACCGAGCTTCCCCTCGAAGCTCTGATCTTCGTGCACTAGTTCATCTTCTTCGATGACGTACACCACCCCACACTGACGCAAGCTCCGTCACCTCAGCGGAGGACAATCACCAGACCACCTCATCGCCCTTCAGGCCTCTCCCTGCACTCTCCATCATCTCGCAAACACACTCTCACACCTCGGCTTTCCATTAATCCCCTGCAGATACTCCAATTTTGACAGGTCGGAAGCCTCATCGGAGCTCCTTCGAGCTTAGTCGCATCCGCTCTCCAAAGCAGTTCAGCCTCAACCAAGACCCCCGACGGCTCCGCCATACCTCCACGAGTCGTTCCAGCCATTTGGGAGCCACCGACGATCTTCTTCGACGATCAGAAGAGGAGGCAGAGCCAGAGCCTCTCCACCGGAGTCCAGCCATCTCCGTCGCAGGAGGCGGCGGACCGGTTGAAGACGAAGAGCAGCAGCCATCTGATCTTCTTGATCGGACAGTCAGGAGGACGCCACGTCGCATTCACTCTGCAGCCGTAGGATCAGGAGGATCCTATGTACCTGATCGCGCCACGTCACCATTTCCTAGAGCTTTAGAGGGTCGTTAGATTCTTCCTGATCCAGCTGTGCTTGATCATCCACATGTCCACCTTCCTCAAGCTCTAGAGGTCGTTGGTTCGATCTTGATCCAACTGGTCGCCGCACGCTATGCGTTTGCTACCAGCAACCGTTGGATCTTCACTTGATCCATCGGTCCATAGCACGCCACATCTCCCTTCCGAGCCTCTTCCCTGACCTTCAGGCTTGGAGCTTCCGAAGCTAGCCGAACCTCCATCCGAGCCTCAATCCGAGCCTCTGAAGTCCACCGAGTCTGGGACCCCCACGTGGTTTGCATGTGTGGTCTGGGTATTTTGCAGCGAGGCCCCTTGAGGTTTTCATATTTGCATTCCAGTTCCTGACATGAGCTCCCACGTGAGGCGCACGTCTTCTGTGGGTATTTTGCATACATACCCCCCTCATTATAGGTAATTGCACATTAGTCCATGTCAGCATGTTTAACTTGTATCAATTTTATTTCCTGTAATTGCAGTTAGGCCCCTATCTTTGCATGCATCTTTAGGCATTCATTATTAAATCATTTTTCAAGTTTGAAGATTGCATTGTGTAGCTTAATTTGTCCTCTTTCATATGTGACACTTGGCACATTTTTGTGATAACAGTGGTTTTTATTATTAATTAATTGGTGAAATTTTGTCATATTTTACCCATTTATGCCTTTTAATTTGTAGTAATTTCTCTGTGACTCCAAAAATCACCAAAAAATCACATTAGACCTAGATATTTAAGTTTACATTATATCCAAAATTCATCTCATTTGCACGCACCTCGAGGCCTGAATAAAATCATTTAGTCATTTCCTTAATTAATTTTTAATAGGTCCATTTCACATAGAAATTTAGGTTTATTAATTTTCCTGGATTCTTCACACTTAGATCTATCTAGAATAATTTTTATATGTAAAAATATTGTGATTTGGAATTTATTAAAATTAATGTAGTCTAAATCACCTTGCATTCATTTTAAATTCACAGTAAATTGATTTAGTGTCAGAACAATCCAAAAAAATTAGAGTAGCTTAATTTCATTGCTTTTCACCATCTGGCCAAGTTTCATAATTTTTTGAATCAATTTGATCATATTTTTGAATTAACTCGTAAACTGGCCCGATTTTGCATGTGTCTTTTCTTTTTTGCATAAAAATTGAAAAAATACAAAAAAAAACTACCTTTTGAAAATCTGACCTTGGAAATTTGCTTAAAATCTACCTAAGAAGACAGCTACCTCCATGAGTTCGACCTTGGGCTTGCCCTGGTAAAAAAAATTGCCGCTTGCGATTAAATCACCTTTAATTAAAAGTGGTTTTAGATTAGCTCTTATTATCCGACTGCAATGAATGACATAACGATTAATTTGACCATTAATTTGATTAAATTAACAAGGGTAGTAAGACACTCTTCATTAGACCTCACGACTATCAGACCAAGTTGAGACGCACTTCCTTCACTATAAGAAGAAGAGAGGTTCTGCCTAGAAGTACTACCCTCATATGCTACCCCAAGTCAAAGAAGACTGCCTCCTCACCACCTCATCTGTAGAGAGCTCGGTGCAAAGTGCTGGTCCAAGTAAAGCCATTGTCTATAAGAGTCATGTGTGTGTTGTTATGTGCTCTACTTAGGCTCATCGAGATGACATATGATCATAGCCTAGTGGACTCAAAGAATTAAGTTACCATGGACCTAAAAAATCTCAACCCTAAGCCCTCTAAGGTTCCTCTTAGAATTAGGTGGATTAAGATCTTAATCAAGCTCCATTTTTCAATTTAATTCCATGCTAGTTTAAATGTCAACTATGATTCAGGAAAAACTGTATAAATATTTACAAAGATGCAATTTACAAAATTTTACAAATGTGTAAAATTTTTGAAAAATGTTTGAAAACATGGATGTATGCATGAATGTAAGTTTTGCAAAATATTTACACAAATTTACACAAGTTTTTTTGCAAACTTTTGTTTTTAAAAATATTTACAAAAATCTTGTACTATATACATAATTTTTATATGAAAATATTTACAAACTATTTACACAAAAGATTTTTACAAAACATTTTTACAAAAATAATTTGTACAAATAGCTATGTATGTGCAATAAAAGAAATTTATTTACAAGGAAAATTTTTAATTTTTATGAATTTTAAGGGTTTTAGCCATTTTTATTTATTAACACACTCACACAAATACGAGTTATGACTAAAGTATATACGGAATATATTCGACACCCACCCCCCTATACTTAGCTCGAACGATGTCCTCAGAGTGAATCAAGAGCGATGAAGAAGACATAACTCGTGCTTAGTATAGGGAAGTGAAAAGAAAGGCTATATACAAAGAGGAGTAAAAGAATGGAAAAGAAGATCTCGGGGTTTTACCCATATACTTAGGTTCAAGTAATCCTAAGTATAGCAGGCCGTACACAAAGGGAAATCCGAGTAGAGAATGTACAGGGTCTACCTCCCCTATACTTAGGGTAAAATATCCCTAAGTATAGGCAGCAAAACGAAGAAAACAAATATATACAAGATGGAGGGGCATCACTCCCCCTGTACTTAAGGTGAAGAATCCTTAAGTATAGGCAACGACAGGAGTAATGAAACAGAACAAAAGGATCAACTCGGTGTTTCCACCCCCTATACTTAGGATGAGGTATATCCTAAGCATAGCAAAAATAATCATATACAAGACCTGGGGTGAAAACAAACACCAAGGAAACAAAGAACAAATCGTGACAAAATACGTGTATACAAAAGTGGACAATGTTGAGGTGCCTCTCAACAAGCGCTAGATTTTACGCCCCTAGCTGGGTACAAATGCTAGGACAAAGCTGTGTCAAGGTTCAGGACTGCATCTGTAAGGCAAATGTTGTACTGTCGTCGCAGTCTGGATATGAGAACAACGACGAAATCAACAATGCAAATAAAGACACCCAGGTATGCAATCAGGCGGGTGTCTGCTACCGGGTAGTGATATGGGAAGATATGATCGGGATCCGGTAGCATAAAAGAAATAATCGGCTCAAGATCAGACTGGAGTGGAAGTGTAGAGTCGAAGAAATAAGACGTGGAGAAAGAAGGATCGGTCATGGAATCCTCCACATCAATCAGTGTCTCAAAAAGGTGTGGAAAGTCAGGATCAGGAGACTCACTAAGAAAACTGATATCCGATGCATATAATGGAGACAAATCAGACAGATCATCGAATATCTCAAAGATCGGCTCATCCTCACGAGGGTCGTCAAGGTGAGACAACTCAGAAGTCGAAGGATCAGAAGACTCAGTTTCGTGATCTGCCAGATCAGATACACTCTCAAAAGGTGAAACTGAGTACATATCGTAAGGGGCATTCTCCCGCAGATAACCCTCAGGGAGACATGCAATATCATCAGTGAGGAGAAGATCAGAATCTGTAAGGGCATCTACGCTGCTTTCAAGCACCCACTCTGTGCACCAGAATGCATCATCATCTAAAGTCTGTCTCTGGTCAATCTGGAAGCAGGAGAAGGTACTGATCAACACCGCAAAGGCTGGCAATGTGGCTGATACTGATCCTCGTTCTGCGGCAGTGCTGGCTATCATCTGGTCCTCAGAAAATGTATCTGTCTCATCAAAATGGAGGACACCAGGCTCAAATACGGGACTATCTATGTCTGGCAACCCAAAGTGGTATCTCGCATCGAGCTGTGGCTACTGGGATGAGTCCTGGTATCTGTCTGAATCTGAGAAGTATCTTTGCAGAATAGAAGCTGAGTCATTCGAGACTGGACTCTGAAATGGCTGGATCGATGGCTGTAGTAGTGGGATCTCCTCCATCTCCTGGAATATCAGAAGATATGATATCCAAGACTCATCAACTAAAAACTACGGGGCTAGCTCGAACTCTAGCTGGAAGACCAACGGGAATTCGAGTAGACTCTGGGTCAGAACTTCCATTGTGGCAGTCATGTCATCTATCGTCTGTGATGCAGCAGAATCCATGTCCTCGGGTTGGTGTGTATAATCTGTATCCTCGTGAAGTGCAACACACCCTTCTGTACTGCATCACCCTCATGTGTTGTCCCGACTAATGCATCTCGTGAAGATGGTCTCTGTGAAAGTGATCTCGAGATGGTATCAAGTAGCTCAATGTTGGAACTGCGGTGTGAACCACCACACGAGGTCACGATCAGTGCTATATGATCCGCGGTCATCCCCCTCATGGAGATCCCGATAAGGTCGGTCGGTGAAAGTCCATGATCGGGAAATCTCCTCAAGAGGTCAAGAAACCTCAGCGCATCATGCATTGGCTCCTGGGGGTCTACTGAAAAATCCATGATAATAGACCGCATCATATCTGCTCTACGTTGGGGATAATATCTCTGTAGGAACTCGAAGCATAGCTCTCCCCACGTAGCGAATCTCTTTCCCAAACGTATGTGCCATCTCATGGCTCTGCCCTGAAGTGAAAATGGGAAGGTCTTCAGCATCAGCTCCTCCGCAGTGATATCTAAATATGTCTGGCTCTCGCAAAACTCCTCGAACTCGGCCAGATGAATATATGGATCCTCGTGCACCTCCCCTGAGAATGTCAGCAGTCTTTGAATAAACTCCAAGTCTAAAATGAAACAACTGAATGTCGAAGCTGACTGAGCTCCCTGGTCCGTATGCTCATCAGTCATCCTGTCGTCGGAGTCGTCTAATACTCGCATCTGCTATCTGTGATCATGTGTGAAGTGCACTCTCAATCCAGCAATGGCATCGTCCGGGTCTCGTATCTACTCAATCTGATCTCCGCGGACGTCTAGCGCAGCATGCCCAGAAGAATGAAAGGGATGGGAGGGAGGGAACGGAAGGTCAGTCGGAGATCCGACCTCCCTCAAGGATGGACTGGAATGATGGTCGGAAGATGGAGAAGCCATAAGAGTCGGCAAGAATGAAGGTAGATCCATCATCCAGGGATAGAGAAGACGAAGAGAAAACTGAAGGGAGGGTGGGAGGGAGAAAGATAGAAGACCGGAGGAGAAGATAGATGGGAAAAAGGCGGATGGGATCTGGTAATCAAACAAAATCGGTCGAACATTACCCTCGATTCACTAACACACAGACCTCATGACCGTGAGAGTTCGGTCTTTTATCTTATCGATTTTATTAGGTGAATCAAATAGTCTTTCAGAGCGATTACGTGAGCTGATAGGAATCCAACGCCCCCAGGAGACTGTCCCGATCCAAAGCTAGATCTTTTCCAGCCAGTACAAGCCGTGGACCGTTTACCGGCTACCCGATCGGCTCGCTCTGTTATGGATATCGCGGCCTGCTTTACCGGAAACCGGAGCGATCCTCATTGGAAAATAACTAACTCAAACCAGTAGTTTGAAGAGGGATCAGATGTGGCTCTAGCCTAGGGTACGAGTCACTTTCTCGCTCATCCAAACCAAGCAATGAGGGGATTGCTCTCCCAAGACAAGTTATTAAGTCGGTGTCTTTTAAGGCCAAGTTTGATTAACAGTCCCGATTTTATTATTTTTATTTTTAGATATTTTTCAAAAATCATCTAACGAATTTTCATATTTCCTTTTTATTCCTAAGTCCAGAAAACCGAGGGAGGAAGACGGAAAAGCCGATGCGCGATGAAATCAATGATGCATGCACGAGATAGAATGCGTACCTTGCTCCAGCAGTCTACATGCAATTATGATCCGCGCATAAATTTAAACTAAGTTGTATGGATGCAAAGATGAGAACCGTCCTAAACAGAAATTTCTATTATCGTGAAGCACCAGTTTATTTGTCTAAGTCCAAGCGTGATCTATAGGAACAAATATTCTATTAGTGGCTTTGGACCTATTGCTACCTGGCTCAGTCAAATAAAAACCTCAGTCTAGGGGCTCAAGCACAGAAATCCACAAAAATCAAAAGAAACAAAAAGTGAGAAAAACAAAACTGTGGTGGGGTCCCCCGAGCACACCGGTGCTCGGCAAAACAAACCTTGACAATCCACAAGTCTGAGAGTCCTGGTCCCTGTATTATTACAATAATATAGATCTGAATGGAAATAAAACTAAACTACACTACATCTCCCAAACACTTCTGCTCGACTCCTCTCGTGCTCTCCTGCGGCTCTGTATAGAAGGGAGCCGCCTCTGATCCCCGCGGTTGCGTCAGCTTTCCGAAGAAAGCCGCCTCGATTGTCGGGCCCTTGCAAGAAAAGTAGACAGAAATGCGTCAGACCACTATTATTATAATAATGAAAAAGAAAAAATAAATAAAAATATATGCAAAAATGGAAATAAACAAATAAAATAAAAACAAACAAAAACAAAATAAAAGAAAATAAAAAGGAAATAAAAGAAGACGAAAAAGCCATGAAAAGCCGCAAAAGAAAACAAAAAGGTACGGAAAAAGTCGCGAAACTAAAAAGAAAACAAAAATGACTACTAAGCCGTGCTCCCCGGCAACGGCGCCATTCTGATGACCGAGAAAATCATCCAAGATCCGGGTAAAGGTAAAAACACGGGTCGTTGCGACCCGAACCTCGAAGCTCAGTCAACAAGAAAACTAGACCACCAAATAGAATACTCAATCAATGAAGTCGAATAGCAGTCTCGCTATTTATTTAACCTGGTATAGCGATCAGGGTCGAACTCAAGGAGCACGGTTTGGCACGAGGCCTATGAAGTAGTCAAACTCAAAATAAAATAAAACAAGTATTTTTGGTGGATTTTAGGTTTTTTTAAATTTTTTTGTGATTTTTAATTATGAAGAAAAATATAAAACAAGCCAATAAGTCACAATCAAGGAATTATTTAATAACACAAATAAAGTTGGAAAATTGAAATAAAATATTTTTGGGTTTTATAATTTTTCAAGTATTTTTGGTAATTTTATCAGATTTTTATAATTTTTAATGGATTTTATAAAAATGAAATAAAGATAAAAACTGAAACTACTGTGCAGCCAGATTTGAAAGGCCATTTAAAAATATATAAATAGCCTCTAAAAATCTGGAAACAATTTTACGACAAACTACAAATAGAAATAAGCTACAAGAAAAGAAATTGCATTTTTTCTAATTATTTAGAATTTTTAATGATTTTCAAAATGTTTTAGGGTTTTTCAATTTTTATGAGTTTTATAAGTCCAAATGCAGTAAAAATTGAACTAAAGCAAGAAGGCAACAAAACTAATAGACTCTAATTTTTTAGAATTTTTGAATGCTTTTTAATATTTTTAATTGATTTTATAATTCAAATAGTAAATCAAAATGAAGGTTTTTGAATTTTAAAAAAAATATAAAATCAAAACAAAATTGTCCCAAAAAATTAGTGAAATTTTTACACAGTGGCAGGAGCCACGTGTCCAAATTTCACTATTTTTGGAGTTGATTTGATATTTTATTCAACTAATAAAAGAGTCACATCACATAGAGACCAAAGTGCAAAGAAAATAAGTTCCATGGCGAAACTGATAACACGTGTAAAAAGTCTAGGGCCCAAGTTGCAAAAATCCCAGAAGGGCACGAGGCACGCACGTGATTCATTAAAACAAGGGCATATCTGTCATTCCTATTTATAAAAATGTAAACAATAACATCACAAAACTCTAGGATAAAACATGCAAATGTTCCACAAGTCACGTGTCGATGCACGTGCACCACACACAAAGGGACTAAAATGCAATATCTGAAAACTCTAAGGTCCAAGATGCAAATTATCCAAATTAAAAACAACTACCTAAAATATTTTCAAGACTCAAATGGAAATGCAAAACTAAGAATTGCCTAAGTGATATTTACCCTTTTCTTATGATCGAACGGCTGTAGGGAGTCCACTCATGATCTGACGGCTCTGGATGTTGGATACCCCTTCGGCGATCTACGTCCTGGATCTGATCCACAGATGGATCGAGCGGTCAGGAGCCCCTCGCGAACGGATGGTGGAGATCTAATCTGGCGCGAGAGGTCGATCGAATGGTGGAGGAGCTGCCTGGAAGAACTGGTCATCGGCGAACTTCGTCCGGCTGATACGTGCAGTGGAGGGCCCCTCCGATGCTGTTGGAATGGGGAAATAGAAGCTCTCGGTCGTCCGCAGCTAGTGGAATGCTCTGATGATGCCGGGAGCAGCTGGAGCCCTCCGGTGATGAGGTGGAACCTGGAGCTCTGTGCTTCTATCGTTGGGCCTCCAGATGAAGCTCCTTGGCCTTCTAACCTGCACAGGAAGAACGCTGGGTCGAGGGCAAACTGCCTCGACCCGGTTAAGGGTGAAGGGGGTGAATGGGCGAGGCAGAGCGTGGGTCTCCGACGAGCGGCAGCAGAGGAGATCCTAAGTACCTGTTCCGGGGCGAACCAGGGTGAGTGGATGGGCGAAGAAGGTGGAGGGAGGTCTGACGGAGGTGATGGGATGGTCGGAGCGATGAATGGGTGGGCGGAGTACGGTGAATGGCAGATGAAAGCTTTGCGGACCGGAAGCTAAAAATCGAAAATCAAAAGAAACTACGGGCTATCTAGGTTACCTGGCGGATGTAGTCGTCTATGCTAGAGGTGCTGGACCTCCGGGGGTCATGGCCTCAGTGGGGCGACGCGTCCAGAGGCTGAGATCACCTCGCGGTGGAGCACGGCGGTGGAAATCGCCGGATCTGAGGTTCCCGGCACTCACGACCTCACTGCAACCCTCTCTCATACAGCTGTCACTCAGGTGAAGGAGAGGAGCTCATCGACAAAAAGGGGGAAGGCCAAAGATGAAGGAAATTGCGGCTCTAGGCGAGGCTTTATACTGCAGGGGTCCGAGAAAGATGGAGATCGGGCGCGCACTACGAGGAGTGGACCCCTAAGGAAATGATCGGGCGTGAATCTCGGACATCTGCTCGACAATCGGAGCCCAGGGTTTGAGGATATGGAGGGCGGATCATGATGCAAAAAATCGGAGAAATCGGGTCAAAGCAAGGATCTGTGAGAAGTGGTCCTGGGGGGGCAGTTGACCGGGGGTCAACGTTTCCCCGTGGATCAATGAGAATTCAGGATTCTGAAATTATTTATAAATTAAAAAAATAGTAAATGGTTTTATTTCAAAATACTTCCAAAATAAAAAATGTTTATTATTTTTCAAATGATTTTTTAATGATTTTTATTTAATTTTTTGAAAAATAAATTAATGTATATACATAATATAATAATATATACAGGTATAAAATACGTATGTATTTTATATTCTTATTTTTATTTTCTTATTTTTGTATAAATACTTTAATTTTATATTTTATTTATTTACACCATAAAATATATAGTATGAAATATTTTTTTATTGATTTTTATTATTTATTTAAAAGGGCGAAATAAATAGATATATGTACATATATACATGGTATGTACAAGGTGAAGAGAGAGAAATTATTTTCTTTTTGTTTTTATTTAATTTTTCTGATTTTTATTTTATTTATATATATATATATAAATTAATAAAAACCTATTTTTATTTTTGTTTTATGAAAATAAAATAGAATAAATACAAGAAGGTAAGTACATGGTGCATGGCCCTATCTCTCTCTACTCGGTTTCTTTTACGGTCAGGCCAATGCTTGGCCCTCCCTTGGGTTAGGGTCACTCGATATTTATTCTAAATATCTCCTTCTTTTTCTTTCTTCTTTATTCTTTTATTTTTGCACAAAAACGTGCTAATTATTTCTATTTACACAAAGCATGCAGTTTGATAATTTATTGTATTTACAAGTATCTACATGGTGTTTTGCAAAGTTTTGTAGCTAAAATAAAAGAATAAAGAGTGATGAATGAGGATTCATCAGGAAGCGACGGTGGGAGGCGGAGGCAGGTTCCGGTGAAGGTGGCGGAGGGAACCTAGCTCAATCTCGGCTCGGATAGCCAAGATCGAGATGATCAGACTATGGAAGAAGGGTGACGATGGAACGGGGAGTCGATCTGAGCGGATGAAGATGGTCGATGGAGCTCCGACCATTGGGTCGGAACCGGCGGAGGACTGATGAAGGATTTGACGATAGACATAACTAGGATCGATGAAAGGGTTACCTGATGATCGAAGATCAATCCTGAGCTCCAGGAGGGTGCGACGATGTTGGTCGTCACCTCAACCATGCTGCAGCGGGCGGGAAGGCTCGAACGTGGTGGTGCTTCAGCCACGTGCCTTGAGCAACGATTGCAGCCACTCAATCTGGATACCAAGGAGTGCTTCCGATCGCTGTCATCGAGGGGAAGATCGTTAGGGTAGAATGAGGGCTTACGGCGCGAGCTATGGAGCAGGGAATCGAGGTGAAGCTTTTATAACATCTCCCAGGTGGTGAGGTTGAGCGGGCACGGGCGCGCGAACCGATGAAGATCTGATCTCTCCTAGGGATCCGCGAGAGTGACTAATCCATGGAGAAAAGGCGGGTGGAGAGATCGGGGTAAAAGAGCCTCAGATCCGATTGGGAAAAATTCGAGAAGTGTGGAGCAAAACGGATCCGGGCACGAGTTGGTCCGAGACGGGGAGTTGACCGGGGGTCAACAATCCCCCGTGGACCAATCACAAAATTCCAGGGTCAAAAATACTTAGAAAATAAATTAAAAATCAAAAATGGTTTTATTTTAAAATATTTACAAAATGAAAAATGTGTATTTATTTTCAAACTATTTTTTGGTTATTTTTATTTATTTTTATGAAAATAAATTATGTTATATACTTTATATTATATTATATACATGTATAAAATACCTATGTATTTCATACTTTTATTTTTATTTTTTTTATTTTTTTATTTTTGTACAAATACCTAATTTTATATTTTATTTATTTACAACATAAAATTTAGAGTATAAAATAATTTTTATTTTATTTTTATTATTTATTTACAAGGGAGAAATAAATAATAATATATACATATATACATGGTATGCACAATGAGGAGAGAGAGAATTTATTTTATTTTATTTTTATTTTTCTGATTTTTATTTTATTTTTAGAAATATATACAATATAATAGGAACACATTTTTATTTTTATAAAATATGTACAAATAGAAGGAATATAGGAAAGGATGAATGGCCGTATCCCTCTCTACTTATTTTATTTTGCGATCAGGCCCATATTGGGCCCTCTCTTGGGTTCAGGTCACTCAATATTTATTCTAAATATTTCCTTATTTTTCTTTAGTTATTTATTCTTTTATTTTTGCACAAACACAAGCTTAATTATTGAATATTAACACAAGCATGCCTATTTGTAATTTATTGTATTTACAGCTATCTACATGGTGTTTTGCAAAGATAAATAGCTAAAATAAAAGAATAAAGAGCGATGAATGAGTATTCATCACCCCCCTATACTTTACTTTTGCTAGTCCCTTAGCAAACACTTATTTGAAAAAGAAGTAAAAAGGAAAAGAAAAAGAAGAAGGAGATGGTGAATCAATGCTGATTATTAAACTTGTCTTCATTAAGTTGAAGTATGGAGCTCCGTTAGATCTTTGGATTATTAATTTGCCGGAACCTTATTTGGACTTAGGTTTAAAACTCAACAGCCTCTAAGTTCCACTAATCTATAGTCAAGACTTCTCAATAATCCAAATCAGAACAAGTCTACATACACAAACTCTGATGACCACGAATCTTTTCTTGTACTCTGTAAGTGATGTATAGCTCTCCACCTCAGAAATAGCAAAGTGACAACCCTCCTCAACAAGGTAACTCTAATGCCCCAGTATGGAAGCTCTTTCCTCGAGGAGCGGAGAATTCCCTTCTAATTTCAAGTTCAACCGGCTCAAGAAGAGGGGAAAGAAGAGAATGGACCATGGCCAGTGTAGCCATGTATCCTAGGGAGCCCAACCAGTGTAGCTAAGTCTCCCTGCTGCAAGTTTCATGAGATGGAACATGGGTAACATAAGCTTTGCTTTATTTGACTATATACACTCCGGTGGGTATTTCATTTTCTATCAGACCCACCACTTTTTTGGAGTTTTTATTTTTGCACATTTTTTTGATGTGCATATGTACAACATATCTACATGGTGCAGCATATATACATAAGGAGTTTTTACTCTTGAGCCAGTAGACTATCCCTCTTTTGAAGCATTATTGCAACCCATAACTCATGTCGTTAGACCTCACTGCTACCAGACCAAGTTGAGACGCACTTCCTTCACTATAAGAAGAAGAGAGGTTCCGCCTAGAAGTACAGTATATAGCTAGGTGTAAAGTTCTGGTCCAAGTAAAGCCATTATCTGTGAGAGTCATATGTGTGTTATTAAATATTCTACTTTGGCTCATCAAGATGACATATGATCATAGCCTAGTTGACTCAAAGAATTAAGTCACCATGGACCTGAAAAGTCTCAACCCTAAGCCCTATAAGGTTCTTCTTGGAATTAGGTGGATTAAGATCTTAACCAAGCTCCATTTTTCAATTTAATTCCAGGCTAGTTTAAATGTCAACTATGATTCAGAAAAACTATACAAGTATTTACAAACATGCAATTTTTGAAATTTTTTTTGAAAATGTGCAAAATTTTTTAAAAATGTTTGAAAACATGGATGTATGCAAGAATGCAACAGTTTTGCAAAGTATTTACACACATTTACATAAGGTTTTTGCAAACTGTTTGTTTTTCAAACATTTTACAAAAATTTTGTACTCTATACATAATTTATACATCAAAATATTTACAAACTATTCACACACAACATTTTTACAAACATTTTTACAAAAATAATTTTTATAAATAGCTATGTATGTGCAATAAAGGATTTTTTGTACAAAAAAATTTAATTTTTATGGATTTTTAAGGATTTTAGCCATTTTTATTTATTAACACGCTCACACAAAGTACAAGTTATGACTAAAGTATATATGAAATATATACGACACCCCCCTATACTTAGCTCGAACGATGTCCTCAGAGTGAATCAAGAGCGATGAAGAAGGCATAACTCATGCTTAGTATAAGTAAGTGAAAAGGAAAACTATACTACAATGACGAATGAAAGAATAGAAATGAAAGAGAATCTCGGGGTTTCCCCCTATATTTAGGATTAAGTAATCCTAAGTATAGCAGGTTGTGCACAAAGGGAAATCCGAGTGGAAGAATGTACAGGGTCTACCTCCCCTATACTTAGGGTGAAATATCCCTAAGTATAGGCAGTAAAACAGAGATAGAAAAATATCAAAAGAAACTCAAAAGTCTCACACCCTCCTATACTTAGGGTAAAGTGCACCCTAAGTATAGCATAATCAAAGATGCAAATGGGGTGTTGGACTAAAGAATAGTGTGATATAGACAACTGGATCTATACAAGGTGGGAGAATAGTGAAAAACAGGCGTGAGATGCAATAGATGTGAGTCAAGAGACCACATCTCATGCAAAATGAATCGGGGCAACGTCAACAACCAACGGCTCATGATCTAGATATGGTTTGAGATGCTGCCTGTTAACACGAAAGGTAGACTCAGATGACAACTCGGATATGCCGATGCTTCCGTTATCGTGTACCTTTCGGATCCCTTCTATTTGCTCTGCAACTTCCCTGGAAATAGACGAAGCCTGGCATCAAACAACCATACTCGCTGTCCTGGCTCAAACTGCTTGTTGCTGATATGAGAATCATGCCACTCCTTCACTCTCTCCTTATACTGAAGGCTACTCGAAAAGGCTGCATCTCGAAGCTCCTCCAGGGCTGCCAACTCTACCCTCCTCTGATCTCCTACACTCACTGGATCTAGAAGTATATCTGTGACTGCCCAAAGTGACCTATGTCTCAGCTCAACAGGTAAATGGCAGGGCTTGCCATAAAGGAGGCGAAAGGGAGATGTACCCAAAGGCATCTTGAAGGATGTCCTATATGCCCACAAGACCGAGTCTAAAAGTTGTGACCAATCCTCTCAGTCAGGGAGGACGACTGATGAACCGAAAAAATGATCCTAAGACCCGAGTGAATAATAAGACAAGGGTTGTTGCAACCCAAATCTCAGAATATCGGCTCGATCAAGAAAAATAAAAGCAGACCACCAACTAAAGCAATAAATCAATAAAATCAGAAAATAGCGGTCCTGGCTATGAGATTAGCCTGGTGTAGCACCTAGGGTCAGACACAGGGAGCACGAGTTGGCCTCTCGGCCTACGAAGTAGTCAGAAAAGAAAATGGAACAAAAACAAAGATTTTTGGTGGTTTTTAAATATTTATATATTTTTTGGATTTTTAATAATAAAGGGAAATAGGAAAAAGACAAAAACAAGCACAATCGACAAATTATTTAAACACTCTAAAAAGCTCCAAAAATTCAAAAAAATGTTTTTAAGTTTTTTAGATTTTTTACTATTTTTGGTGAATTTTTAGATTTTTATAATTTTTATATATTTTTTTAAAAATCAAAGAAGGCAGAAACAGAAACAAACTATCCAGCCAGACTTTAAGGCCTCATGAAAAATATCAAATGAGCCTTTCACAGTCTGAAGGTAATTTTTATGAAAAATACAAACAAAAAGGAAAATTCAGAAAAAGAGTTTATGAATTTTTGAGTTTTCCACAATTTTTTAGAATTTTTATAAGTTTTTAAGGATTTTTTAATTTTTAAGGTTTTTATATATCCAAAAATAGCCAAAAATGCACAGAAAATTAAACACAACAAAATTAATAAAACCTATTTTTTTGAATTTTTAAAGCAGTTTTAATATTTTTTATGATTTTCTAAACTGGACGGAAGGAAAAAAAAACAGTTTTTGAATTTTTAAAAATATCAAAACACCTCAAAATTGTACCAAATTTTTGGTGAAAATTTTACACAGTGGCAGGAGCCATATATCCAATTTTCATGCGATTTGGACTTAATTTGACATTTTATTTAATTAGCACAAGGTCTCAGAGTGCACAGGGACCTATATGTAATAAAAAGTATTTGCAGGGGCTCAACAGTAATGAATCCAGAAAGTATGAGGTCCCTTGTGCAAAATATCCAAGAACGCAAGCGTGATGCATGTGTATTGGGCACGGAGGGACCTAACTGTAAGGAAACTTAGTTTCGGGGGTTTATTAGCAATACGTACTAAAAGCCCAGGGAACAAAATGTAAAATGCCTAGATAAATCATCACATGTCAAATAAAACCATTCACAGGGGCATGGATGCAAATATCAGAAATTAAGTTTCATTCCATAACACACAGAAACTACGAGCCCATACAATGCAATTTGTCCAAAAAGCACGTGACGAAGCTCGTGTATCACACAGGCAGGGACGAAAATGTAAATACCATAAATATTAAGGTCCTAAGTGCAATATGTCCAAGAGCTAAAATTTATTTATTAAACTAAACTAGAACAACAAGAAACTGCAGGGGTGCGGGTGCAATTACCCAGCCGAGGCGCGTGACGGTGCACGTGAGGTGCCAGATATCGAGGCGGGGTTGGCTGTGGATGTGCAGCTCTGGTGCAGCCGCCTGGACAATCCAACAGTGTAGGCGATCGGGCGAACGTGGGCGGCGCGTGCCTGTCAGACCACGATCTAACGGTCTGACACTGCAGCGGATGGACAGTGGAGATCTGAACTGGAGCGGTGAGGGAATCCGACGGTTGTGATAGATGAGGAAGAACTCCTCTTGGCTGAGAATCCCAACTCGCCGGAGAAGATCCAGCAAGCCAATGAACGATCGGGGAGGATGGTCCTACTCGTGATGGTTGTCTGCATCGGGTGGTCACCTCCGATGAAGCATCTAACGGTCAGATCGTCCGGCGAGGGACGAGCGACCTGGAGGAGCTTCGGTGAAGGTCTGAAAGCTCAGCCAAGGGGGATAGCTGCACTTTATTCTCCTGCAAAGAAAAGGGCTCGCTCGGAGGAGTGCTCTGGCGGGGGTTATCCGCAAAGACGATGAAAGAAGCGATGTGGGAGGCGGATGAAGGCTCCGGTGAAGGCGGCGGAAGGAGCCCAGCTCGATCCTAGCTCGGGTGGCCAAAACCGAGATGATCAGATCGTGGAGGAAGGATGGCGATGAGTCGGCGAGGGTATCGGTACGGGTAAGGGGGACTGGCGGAGCTCCGGCCACTAGGGCAGAGCTGGCGGAGCTAAAAAGCAAAGATCGAAATGTGCGATGAATAGAAATATATCGGGTCTACCTAATGACGGGAGCTGACTGGGGATGAGCTCAGGAAGCTCTGGGTCGTAGCCTCGCAGGGTCGTCGAAACCCGAGGCTCGGGCGCACCTCGCAGCGGCGCACGACGGCAGACGTCGCCAGATCAGAGGCGGCAGGCGTCCTCTCCTCTCTTCGACACCACCCTCGCAAAGCTGTCACTCAAGGGAAGGGGATGGAGGTCCTGGGATGAAGGAGCAGCGCCAAAGATGGCGGGTAAAGCTGGCCGGAGGCGAGGATTTATATGAGTGGGGGTCCGAGAAGATGGTCGTGGAGCGCGCAATCCGAGGAGCGGATCCCTAAGACGATAGGCGGGCGTGGATCGCGGATCTGGAAGTTCGTTGCCCGGGTTTGAGGAGATGGTTGGCGGATCGTGGCGTGAAAATGGGGAGAAATTGGGTCAGGCGCACGGATCCGCTAGAAATAGGTCCGCGGGGGAGAGTTGATCGGGGGTCAACAATCCCCTGTGGACCAATAGGAATTCAGCTTTTATTAATTATTTGATAATTCAATTAAAAATATTAAATGAATTAATTTCTAAAAACTTAAAACATAAAAAATGTTTATTTACTTTTAAATAATTTTTTAGTGGTTTTTATTTATTTTTTTGAAATAAAAATTATGTATTTACAATATAGTATTATTATATATAGGTATATACATGTATTTATTTTTTATTTTAATTTTTAGTTGTTTATTTTTATACAATTATTCCCATTTTATATTTTATTTATTTATAGAATAAAATTTGGAATAAAAGTTTATTTTTATTTTATTTTTATTATTTATTTACATAGAGTAAATAAATAGGTATATACATATATTTACATGGTATATATACAAGGTGGCTTTTGGTTTTTATTTTATTTCTTTTTATTATATTTTTATTTTTATGATTTTTATTTTATTTATTTACACCATGAAATGCGGAATAAGAAAATATTTTTGTTGGATTTTTATTTATTTATTTATAAGGAGAAATAAATAGATGTATGTTTCTATGTACATGGTATATATATACAATGATGAAGGAATTTTATTTCTTTTTATTTTCTTTTATTTTTCTCATTTTTATTTTAATTTTATATTTACAAATATATAAAAATAAATACACACCCATTTTTATTTTTATTAAGAGGAAAATAATTTTATCTATATATAGGTATATGTACACACAATTGAGATTCCCTATCTCTCTCTACTTTGATTCTTTTGCGGTCAGGGCCATGCTGAGCCCTCCCTTGGGATTAGGTCGCTCAATATTTATTCTAAATATTTCCCTCTTTTTCTTTTATTTCTTTATTCTTTTATTTATGCACAAAAACATGCTAAATATACATATTTACACAATGCATGCAATATGATATTTTATCCTATTTACACCTATCTACACGTGTTTTGCATAGGTTTTGTAGCTAAAATAAAAGAATAAAGAGTGACGAATGGGTATTCATCACCCCCTATACTTAACTTTGATAGTCCCTTAGCAAACACTTATTTGAAAAAGAAGTGAAAAAGAAGAAGAAAAAGAAAAAGAGGAGAAAATGCATGGATCAATGTTGATTATTAAGCTTGCCTTCATTAAATTGAAATATGGAGCTCGATCAGATCTTTGTATTATTAATGTGTCGGAACCTTATTTGACTTAGGTGTAAAACTTAACAGCCTCTAAGATCCACTAATCTATAGTCAAGACTCCTCAATAATCCAGATCAGAACAAGTCTACATACACAAACCCTGAAGACCATGAATCTTTCCTTGTACAGTGTATGTGAGGTATAGCTCTCCACCTTAGAAGTAGCAACTTGACAACCCTTTCCAACAAGGTAACTCTATGACCCTAATCTGACCACTCTTTCCTCGAGGAGTGGGGTATTCCCTTCTAAGTTCAAGTTCAACCAGCTCAAGAAGAGGGGGAAGAAGAGAATGGACCATGGCCAGTGTAGCCATGTATCCTTGGGAGCTCAATCAGTGTAGCTAAGTCTCCCTGCTGCAAGCTACATAGGATGGAACATGAATCTCAAGCTTTGCTTATTGCACTATATACATACTCCGGTGGGATTATCATTTTCTATCAGACCTACCACTTTTTTGGAGTTATTTTCTTTTTGCATTTTTTCAAGTGCATCTCTACAACATATTTACAAGGTGCAGCATATGTACATAAGGAGTTTTTCCTCTTGAGCGAGTAGACTATCCCTCTTTTGAAGCATTATTGCAACCCACAACTCCCGTCGTTAGACCTCATGACAACCAGACCAAGTTGAGACACACTTCCTTCACTAAAAGAAGAAGAGAGGTTCCGCCTAGAAGTACTACCCTCATATGCTACCCCAAGTCAAGGAAGACTGCCTCCTCACCACCTCATCCGTAGAGAGCTCGGTGTAAAGTGTGGGTCCAAGTCAAGCCATTGTCTATATGAGTCATGTGTGTGTTGTTAAGTGTTCTACTTAGGCTCATTGAGATGACATGTGATCATAGCCTAGTGGACTCAAAGAATTAAGTCACCACGGACCTGAAAAGCCTTAACCCTAAGCCCTATAAGATTCCTCTTATAATTAGGTGGATTAAGATCTTAATCAAGCTCCATTTCCCAATTTAATTCCAGGCTAGTTTAAATGTCAACTATAATCCGCGAAAAGCTATACAAGTATTTACAAAGATGCTATTTTACACAATATTTACACATATGAAAAATTTTTGAAAAATGTTTTGAAACCATGAATGCATGCATGAATGCAAGTTTTGCAAAATATTTACACAAATTTACACAAGGTTTTTGCAAACTTTTGATTTTCAAAAAATTTTGGAAAAATTTTGTACTATATACATAATTTTGATATTCACATATTTACACACAATTTACACAAAAAATTTTTTGAAAACATTTTTACAAAAATAATTTGTACAATAGCTATGTATGTGCAATAAAAGAATATGTATTTACAAGGAAAATTTTTTAATTTTTATGTATTTTTGGGTTTTTAGCCATTTTTATTTATTAACACACTCACACAAAGTACGATTTATGGCTAAAGTATATATGAAATATATACACACCCCCCTATACTTAGCTCGAACGATGTCCTTAGAGTCAAGAGCGATGAAGAAGACATAACTCGTGCTTAGTATAGGGAAGTGAAAAGGAAGGCTATATACAAAGCCGAATGAAAGAATAGAAATGCAAGAGGATCTCGGCTTTTCCCCCTATACTTAGGATCAAACAATCCTAAGTATAGCAGGCTGTATACGAAGGGAAATCCGAGTGAGAATGTACAGGGTTCTATCCCCCCTATACTTAGGGTAAAATATCCCTAAGTATAGGCAGCAAAACAGAGGTAGAAATGAATCAAAAGAATACCCGAGAGTCCTACATCCCCCCTATACTTAGGGTAAAGTACACCCTAAGTATAGCATAATCAAAAGATGAAAATAGGGATGTGGGACTAAAGAATAGAATGATATGGACAACTGGATCTATACAAGTCGAGAGAACAGTGATAATCAGGCGTGAGATGCAATAGATGTGAGTCAAGAGACCACATCTCACGCAAAGTGAATCGGGGCAACATCAACGACCCGCGGCTCATGATCTAGATATGGCTTGACCCGCTGGTCGTTCACTCGAAAGGTACTCTCAGAAGACAACTCAAATATGTCGATACTCCCATTGTCGTGTACCTTTCTCACCAAATACGGTCCCTTCCATTTGCTCTGTAGCTTCCCTGGAAAAAGACGAAGCCTAGCATCAAACAGCCATACTCTCTGTCCTGGCTCAAAATGTTTGTGGCTGATATGAGAATCATGCCACTCCTTCACTCTCTCCTTGTATTGTAGGCTATTTGAGAAGGCGGCATCACGAAGCTCCTCCAAGGCTGCTAACTCTGCCCTCCTCTGATCTCCTACACTATCTGAATCTAAAATTATATCAGTGACAGCCCAAAGTGACCTATGTCTCAACTCAACAGGGAAATGGCACGGTTTGCCATAAACGAGGTGAAAGGGAGATGTGCCCAAAGGTGTCTTGAAAGACGTCCTATATGCCCACAAGACCGAGTCCAAAAGTTGTGACCAATCCTTTCGGTCAGAGCGGACGACTTTCTGCAATATAGTCTTGATCTCCCTATTCGACACTTCGACAAGACCATTCGTCTGAGGGTGGTATGGAGTGGCAACTCGATGGTCTATGCCGAACTCGCTAGCAAGGGCCTTTACCTTGTCGTTGACGAAATGAAACCCCCTGTCAGATATCAACACTCGAGGTACCCCGAACCGTGAAATGATATGCTTCCTCAAAAATCTGCAAACAGTCCTAGCATCTGCGGTTCGAGCGAGGATGGCCTCAACCCAATGACTAACATAATCCACGGCCAACGGAATGGACTCGAATCCCTGACTCTTAGGGAATGGATCCATGAAATCGATACCCCATGCATCAAAAACCTCGCAGAAGTGAATGGGCCGCATCGGCATCATATCACGCTGTCCACAAACTCATCAGAGTCCTTGCCCTCGACTGTAAGTACACCTCTTCACGAACTCATCAGAGTCCTTGAAGAGAGTAGGCCACCATAGGCCAGATTGGAGCACTTTCTGTGTCGTTCTCCTCCCATAGTGATGTCCTCCTGCCTCAAGCTTGTGGCAGTAAGTGAGGACGTTATGGTGCTCCTCCTGAGGAATGCACCTACGCCTGACGCTATCCCCTCCTTCATGGTAAAGGATGGGATCCTCCCAGTGGTAGAACTTGTCCTTCGCGAGGAAGGTCTCAAGTCTCTGCCTAGGCCAATCTTATGGAACTTTCTTAGCAACAAGAAAGTTCACAATATCGGCGTACCACGAAAGAGAGGCGATAGCAAGGATCGCCTCATCTGGTAAGGTCTCACAAACAGGCTCAGTCTGCTCAGAATCCTCAAGATGCTCTAATCGGGAGAGATGATCTGCCACCACATTCTTGACTCCAGGCTTATCATTAATCTCTATGTCAAACTCCTGGAGTAGAAGGATCCATCTGGTCAATCTGGCTTTGGCATCCTTCTTTGCCATGAGGTACCTGATGGAGGTATGATCAATGTAAATGGTCACTCTAGATCCGATAATGTAAGATCTGAACTTATCTAGGGCAAAAACTGCAGCTAGCATCTCCTTCTCAGTGACAGTGTACTTCTGTTGCGCGGCATCCAATGTACAGCTAGCGTAGTGAATAGCAAATGGGACTCCATCCCTCCTCTATCCCAGCACGGCACCTACGGCAAAATCGGAAGCATCCGTCATGATCTCTAATGGGAGAGACCAATCAGGCGGCTGGAGAACAGGAGCCTCAAAACACATCTCTTGAGAGACTCAAACGATGAAAGACACTTGTCATCGACAAGGAACTCGATGTCTTTTGTTAGCAGATTAGTCAACGGTCGGGCAATCCCACTGAAATCATGAATGAAGCGTCGGTAGAAACCGACGTGCCCCAGAAAAGACCGTAACTGTCGCAGGTTGGACGGTGGTACGAGTTTTCTAATGACATCTTCCTTGGACGGATCAACCTCCATGCCCCTGTTGGAGATGATACAGCCAAGCACCGTCCCCTGAGTCACCATGAAGTGACTCTTCTCCCAAGACAACACAAGGTAAACCTCAATGCATCGCTAAAGGACTCGGTCTAGGCAGTCAAGACAGGAGTCGAATCCGTCGCCATAAACCGATAAATCATCCATGAAGACCTCCAAGCACTCCCCCACCATGTCCGAAAATATAGACAGCATGCATCTCTGAAAAGTCGTAGGGGTGTTGCATAGCCCAAATGGCATGCGTCTGAAAGCATATGTGCCGAAGGGACAGGTGAAGGTAGTCTTGTCCTGGTCCTCGGGCGCGATGGCCACCTGGTTATAGCCGGAGTACCCATCCAAGAAATAGTAGTGGCTCTTCCCTGCCAATCTCTCAATGATCTGATCAATAAAGGGCAGGGGAAATGATCCTTCTTGGTGGCCTTGTTGAGTCGTCTGTAATCCATGCAGACCCGCCAAGAAGTGGGTACCTGGGTAGCGATCTCCTCTCCAGACTCGCTGACAACTGTAGTGATGCTCGTCTTCTTGGGCACCACATGCAACGGACTGACCCACTTGGAGTCGGAGATGGGGTAGATAAAATCGGTGCTCCACCATTTCGAGATCTCCTTCATGACAACCTCTCTCAGATTCGGGTTCAGCCGCCGCTGGAACTCACGTGACGGCTTCGCCTCATCCTCGAGATAGATATGGTGGGAGCACAAGGCCAGACTTATCCCCTGGAGATCGGCTACGCTCCATCCTATCACCTTGCGGTTCTTTTCAAGAACCCCCATCAGACGGGATTCCTGCTCTCCAGCCAAATCGGTGGAGATAATGACTGGGTACATCTCATGCTCACCCGCAAGGAACCTATACTTCAGCGACGCAGGAAGTGGCTTCATCTTTGGACAAGTAGGTGCTGGCGGATCTGGCCTCTGAAAGCTCTGAGTGAATGCTGCCAAATCTGCATGGGAGAACGGAAACTCTCGCTCACAATCAGTATATGGAGAAGGCTGCTCTACTGGACTATCTCTGCTCTACATGGCATCAACCTCCTTCCTAGCTGCAGGCTCAGTGGTAGTCAGACATGGTATGAGATCATCTAACTCTGCCCAATCAACATCTGACTCCGAGGGATCTGTATCAGACTCACAAAAAAACTATGTCTCACGGTCAAGAACCGGCTCTGCCGACTGAAAAGTATCCTGGACCAGGAATGCGCTCTCCAAGCTCTCCTCTGCTGGCGTCTCTGAATCAGTGAACTCTGAAGGTGAGAGGATGGCATGTGCGACTGGATCTGCCCAAACTGCCTCATCATCTATAATCACAAAATCGCAGTCCTGGTGGATGTATGGCCCTGCATCTGTCATCTGCTCTGAATCTGTGGTCGGCTCTGAGCATGCTGAATCTCTGACTCTGATGTCCTCGACCATCTTTATTTGTACACTCTTGCCCTCGACGCGAAAGTATACCTTCCTGCTATCATGGTCGGTCACTACCTTGGCTGTGGCCAATAACGGGCGACCTAGAATGATGGGGGTATCTGTCACAGACTCAGGGATCTCCATGTCCAACACAGCGAAGTCCACAGGGAATTGCAGGCCCTGAATCGTGACGACAACGTCCCTCAGCAACCCCTTCGGCCTCTTGATAGATCGATCAGCAAACTGAAGGATTGTCCTGCTCTGTCGTAGAGTGCCCAACTCGAAGCGGTCGAGAAGTGCTGTCGGAAGTAGGTTGATCGAAGAACCGCTATCTAATAGAGTGTGGTCGAACCTCTGCTCACGGATATGGCATCTGACAAACGGGGCTCCTGAATCTGCCCTCTTGGCCGACAGACGGTTCTGAATCGCAAAACATGTGGCCCGGGTAAGCACATGGATCTCATGCTGATGGTTCCTCCTCTTCCTCCTAACTGTGGTCATGTCTCTGAGTGATCTCTGGAGTAGAGGGATGTGCTCCAAGGCCTCCTGGAGAGTCAGCTGAATGTGGAATCTGTCGATCATATACTGGCTGAACTCTTCCTACTGCTTCTTTTTGGGATTTTCTATTTTCTTCCCCTTTCCCATGTGAAGTGCTCTAGGGAAGGGGATCACAGGGTCCTTCTCAGATGAAGGACTAGGAGAGGGTCTAGGCTGCTCAAGTCCAGCCGAATCCACACATACATCAAGCACCACAGGTGGATCAGAAGAAAAGAAACCCTTTCCTTTATTGCCAGAAGTGTCCTGAGATACATGAACAGATGGAAAGACTACAGGACTAGCAGAAGTAAAAACGGTGGCATCAGCACCACCCTCGGCATGTCGATTCGCGGCATCAGCACCGCTCTCTGGCTCGGCAACAATGGTGGCGTCAGTACCACCTCCTCCATCTGGTGAAGCGACGGCATCAGTACTGACGGTGAGATCGGCATCCATGGTGGCATCAACACCACCGTTATCATCTCTAGCGGCATCAGCATCGCTCTCCTCCTCGTCTGGTGCTCTAGAAGTGGCCTGGGGTCGTCGCTCAAATGAGGCGCCGCCTGCTGCCATCCTACCGCTCCTAAGTGTGACAAAGTCAGTATCAAATAGATATGCAGACATATCATCAAAAGAATCACTCGGAGTGGCATACTCTGTGAAATCTACCTGCTCAGACTTCTGCTTGAGGTTGTTCGGGTTAGGCTCGATCTGGGCAGGGATGGCGGCCTTCCCTCTCACAATCTCCTGCATCTCTTGGCGGAACTCGTCCATCTCCCGTCTTAAAGTAGCCTGCTGCTCGGTCATGAGGTGGGCTAGATCGTCTAAGGCTGGGTTCTCATAGGATGGCCCATGAGAACCTGACGGGTGGCCTCTCTGTTAGTGAGGTTGTTGCTGTGGCTGGTGCTGCGGGTGAGAGGGGTACTTCTGGGGATGATACTGCTGCTGAGGCTGATCACGCCTCCAAGAATGTCCCTGCTGATAGGGACGAGGACCATACTGCTGTGGATGGGGCTGGAATGACTGATGCTGGTGCTGGTGTACTGGTGGTTGCTGCTGCTAGTGATCTCGCTGATGGTCGTACTGGCCACCCTAAACTGGAGGCTGCTGCTAGGAACTGGCACCTCCGGCTGACCAACGAAATCCGGGATGGTCTCGTCGAATACCGGGCTGGGGACGGTCGTACCAAATCCCGTTGACGTCCATCAACGGCTCCTGCTCGTAGGTGGGTGGAGGGAGTACGGCCAGAGGCTGATCCGGCTGGTAGACCACTATCTGAGTGTCTGGGGATGGTGGTGACTGGTAGTATGGTTGCGGCTGCTGGTACGGCTCCGCCTGTACAAGATGGACCTGTCTAGGCTGGTTGGAGCTGGAGCGCTGGGACGAGCTGCCGGTGCCACTCGGATCTCCTCGTGACTGAAGACGGGGCTGAGAAGTCGTATGTGCCTCTTGGAGACACATGAGTCGTGTCTTCAAGTCACTCAGTGTATGTGCCATCTAATCCATCTGCAATATGCCTCGGCACTACTTCTTCTCTATAATCTCCATCCGGTCCAGCTTCTCGCTGATAATGCCCATGTCGGCGACTGTGGACTCGGCCTGTGCGGTTGCCGCTAACAAAGTGGAAGGATGGGCGTCGACCCGTACGATCCTCTGGTACTGCATGGTCTGTGGCTAGGGGCGTCCCTGAGTGTAGAGTCAGGTCTGGGACATCATTGTGTAGTTCTCAGCCATCTCCTCGTAGATGGCCCAGACCTGATCCTCGTCCTTGGCGAAGTAGGACCCGCCACATGAAGCATTCACCAGGCCCTGCAGCTCTAGTGTCAGCCCGCAGAAGAAGCTCTGAACTAAGTTCGGCTTCGAGATCTCATGGTGCGGGCATCTGTCGGTAAGCTCTCTAAACCTCTCCCATGCCTCGTGGAATTGCTCATTGGGGAGCATGGAGAAGTTGCTGATCAGGGCCCTCGCTGCATTCGTCTGCCCGAGTGGGTAGTACTTGTTCAAGTACTCGGTGCGGAGCTGCTCCCATATATACACAAACTTCCCCAGATGTTTCAGCCAGGTGGATGCTCTATCTACTAGTGAAAAGGGGAAGGCAACCATCCTGATAGTGTCCTCGTCCACCTGACGGTCGTGGACGGTGCTGCAGATCATCAGAAACTCTTGGAGGTGAAGATTGGGCTCTTCGGTGGCGAGCCCATGGAACCGGGGGAGGAGCTGAAGGGTGTTCGGGGGGAACTTGAAGTCCCCCACGATGGCTGGTAAAACAACCCAACGGTGCATCAAAGTCGACCCGGGGTTGTATAACTCCCACATCGATCTCGGCTGGTCTGCTGTTGCGGCTGCTGCGGCTACTGTCGCGGCTGTTGTGGCTGTTGCCGCTGCATCGTCAGGTCTCCTCGGTCCGTCTCCAGGCCCGCATTGATCGCGGTCAGCTCTCATCTGCTCCATCTCTCTCCTCATCTCAACCATAAAGGCACCCTGATCCTCAGCTGTTGTTGTATTGTCTCTAGGGAGGCGATAAGGGTGGTGTTGATCGCACCCTGGTCCATGATGAATGTCTGTTCGGCTCGGGGACCTCCGGTGCGGTCGTCGCTGCTGCCGGCCATGGTCTCTGCAAAGGCAAAATACCCAAACTCAGGTGCCGATAAATCTGACAGTGGTCTCTCATCTGGCACTGGCATCTCAGAAATGGTAGAAGGGTGGTCGAGGGGGAACAGGGCAGAATCGAACTCGGGTTTGGAGAGCGGATCTCGGCTCTTGCGAACCAACCTAGATGAATGGGCGAGAGTGCTGAAAAGCAGTGCAGCCAGAGGCTGCCTAAGGGACCTCCTGCCCATCATCTTGATCTGGCAAGTCGGGCGGATGGGATCTGGAAACAACTATGATTAGCAACAAAACCCCGGATTCACCTGCTCAACGCGAGCTGAAGATCGTAAGAGTTCAGTCAATTATCTTGTCAGTTTTTATTAGGTGATCAAGTCAGGATAGCAAAGCGGTTACGTGACCTGTTGGGATTCCGATTCCCCCAGGAGACTGTCCCGATCCCGAACTAGATCTTTCCCAGCCAATACAAGCCGCGGATCGTTTACCGGCTACCCGATCGGCTCGCTCTATTAAGGATATTGCAGCTCGCTTTACCGGAGACCGGAGCGATCCTCACTGGAGAACGACTAGCCCAGAAGCAGTAGTCTGAAAGGGGTCCAGATGTGGCTCTATCCTAGGGTGCGGGTCACTCTCTCGCACATGCAAACCAGACAAGGAAGAGGTTGCTCTCCCCAAGACAAATTTTTATGGTGAGTATCTTTTAGGGTCAAGTTGAGTTAGCAATCCTAATTTTATAGTTTTTGTTTTTAGATATTTTTCAAAGCAAGCAATCGCCTAACGAATTTTTCGGTTCTCCTGGTTATTTAAGTCCAAAAATAGGGGGAGAAGTCGAAAAAGCCGATGCGTGAGAAATCAATGATGCATGCAGAGTAAGAAATGCGTACCTGACTCCATCAATCTACATGCAATATGATCCGCGCATAATTGAAAGACAGAAAGGAAACTACATATATGGTGCAAGCGGAAAACCATGCCCTAAACAAGCAGTTCTACTCGAAAGAACAATGGCTAAATGGTCAATCAGGAGGGGTCGGTGTCTCGTCTCGGATGCCGATCGGTGCCCACCACAACGGGTCCTGCCAGTGCTGTATACGACATCTAGCGGCGTGGGACCCCTCAAGTGACCAAGTAGTTTTTTTATTAATTTTTATTTTGGTCCGGGTTGAAATAAAGCTTCAAAAGAGGGATAGTCTTCTGGCTCAAGAGGAAGAACTCCTTATGTAAATGATGTTGTGAATAGTATGTTTGAAAAAAAAACTCCAAAAAAGTGGACATGCTTGAAAATAAAAATAAAATGCCTGTCGGAGTGTGTATATATGTCGTATAGAAAATAAGCAAGCTTAAGCATCAAAGTTATACAATGTGAGCCTGCAGCTGGATGACTTGACTACACTGGTCATGCATCCCAGGATAGGTAGCTACACTGGCCGCTGTCCATTCTTTTCTTCACCTCCTCCTCTTGAGTTGGATGGCACTTGAAATTAGAAGGGAATACCCCGCTCCTTGAGGACAGAGTGCTGGATTGGGGAATCATTGGGTTGTCATTCTGGAGAAGTCAGTCTCTTTGTCATTTCAATTGGGGAGAGCCACTCTCACTTACACTGTACAAGTCACCTTCATAGTCATAACTGTTGCGTATGATGTAGGCTAGTTCTAACCTGGCTATTGAGGATATTTGAACCGAGTTCTATGACTCTCGAGGGTTGTTGTATTCTATATTTGGTTCCCAACTAGGTTCCACACATATTTTCACATCAAGGTCTAACCTGAGCGCCAAACTTTGATTTTGTACAGATGAGTTTAATTATTTAGATCAATTCCATTTATTCTTTATTCTTTGATTCCTTCTTTTTCTTTTCTTCTTCTTCTTCATTCTTTTTGTACTTATTGCATAAGTGTTTGCTAGGGACTAGCAAAGGCAAGTATAGGGGGTGATGAATCTCCATTTCATCACCTTTATTCTATCATTTTGGCCTTAAAAACCCTAGCATGTAAATAGCGTTAATTTGTATATAATTGCATTCATTATTTATTGTATTTATTGTACACAAAATAAGGTTTTTAATGCCAAAATTATAGAATAAAGAGAAGAAAATAAAAAGGAATAAAATATTGAAATATTTTATGACCCTAACCCTGAGACCAAGTCCAGAATGGAGTTGGTCGACAAGGAATAACGTAGAGGGAGATAAGGGCCAAAAATACAATAAATACCGCATTTATTCATTCTTTAATTATACATTTTTGGCATCTATTTTATTCTTTATTATTTATTCATCAAATAAAGAACTTTTATACATGAAAGTTGTAGACAATAATGTAAATAAAAATACAAAACTAAGTTTATACAAAAATAATATCCAATGTTCATTTTATACCCAGAATAAAAAGCTAAGAACCAAACTTCACAGACCCATATATTTTCAATAAAAACTCAAAACATATCAAAATCACCTCTAATTATATATAACTTTTCAAGATCTATTTAATGGTGGTGGTTTTATTTTTTTTAGATTTACTGTGTAGAAGTTAGGTTTTGGGCCCCTATTATACACTCTACCGATTAAAATATTCAATTTATTCATTATTTTTACAAATTCAAATTTTTATAATTTTGTAAATATTATCTATAACACATGTAAATATTAAAATAAGAATAAAATCAAAAAGAAAACAAAAAAAATAAAAATAAGTCTATATAATTATATAGGCAAAATACCTATGTATATAAAATAAAGGGGAATATATTCTTGAATTCTTTATTCTTTCATATTTTTATAATATTTAAATATTATAATATTCTATTAAAAATACAAAACTAAAATAAAACTCAATAAAATACATTAAAATAAAATAATATACATAAAATATATGTAAGATATCTATAAATATACATGTATAATATACTTACCTATTTATTTAAGTGTACAAGTTACATCATAAAAATCAAATAAAAATCTATCTATACACATAAAAATAAGTTATAAATATGTAAAATAATATAATAAAATAATAAAATAAAATATACAAAATAAAAATGTACAAAATACAGGTAAATATACCTATAAATAAGCCATTAAAAATAAACTTGTAGTAAAATACACCAAAAAATAAATAAAATCATAATAAAATACTACATAATCTTTTCAAATTATGGAAGTTTCCTTGACTCAAACCGTTAGATGGTAAATTGGTTAGGTTAACTCAAGACTAACCCAAGTCTTTGACTCAAATATAGTTAAAATTGACGGCAGGGTTTATTGGGTAAATTGGTTAAATACAAAAAATAAATACAATAAATTGATATGAATGCAATTGTGTACAAATTAACGCTATTTACATGCATTGCAATAAAAACCCTAGCTAATGCATGTAAATAGCGTTAATTTGTACATAATAGCATTCATTATTTATTGTATTTATTGAAAGAGAGATCCTAACCGTTAGATGGTAAATTGGTTTGGTTAACTCAAGACTAACCCAAGTCTTTGACTCAAATATAGTTAAAATTGACGGCATGGTTTATTGGGTAAGACGGAGCAAGTTTACGAGGTCGGGAGAGGAATTACGATTTTTCAAAAGTCGTACATGTAATTGGAAAAGATTATAGGGTCTGCCGGGTAAAAATCCCAAATAATAAACATTTTTATTTTATACTCAAAAAATAATAAAATCATTTACTATTTTTAAATAATTATTTTCGAATAAAAATTGCAGTTTTATCGTGTAGCGTGCCTACATGGACCAATGGTGGCGCGTGGACCGTTGACCTCTAGTTAACCGTCCCATCTGGGACCTGGCGCATCAGAACCGTCTCCTCCCCACGATTTCTTCCTCTTTTTCCCACACGCTCTATCGATCAATCAGCCCCGATTTCTTCATGACATTTCATCATTGATATCCTGTGATTCTCATCGAGATCCTGGGACCCTTGTAGTTATCATTGATTCTTCGATTAGCCCAGGTCAATAAGGGTGTTGCGTCTTGTGTATAAATAAAAGCCCCCGCCTCCTCTCCCATATTTGGTCAACCTTTAAGCCTTTTCCACCCCAGCCTTCAGTCTAGAACGCATCTTCGTGACAGGGAGAAGCTCCTGGAGGTCTGAGCAGGATGAAGAAGGTGGGGTTGCACCCACGGCGGTGCTCTGGCGTAGCCCTTCTCCCCAGTGTTCCACCATGTATAAGAGTTGTTTTTCTTTCATATTTAGCTAGGTTTTGATTCCCTCAATTCATTTATGTTAGTAGTTTAGTGATTAGGTTAGTTGGATAACTTAGGTTAGCGAATTCGTAGTTCATCGGAGCTCTGCTCCGGCAAACGATCCCATCATGAATCACCCATTCTCCGACCATTCTTTCACCCTCACCTTGTTCCCTCTCGCGTTCTCCATCTCCTGATCATCTCAGATCAACCAGAACCTTCCTAGTTCTGCGAATCGAATCTCACCACCTCCCCTCGTCGGAGCTTCGCTCCCCATTCCATTTTCGATGTGTAACAGCTTCGTACCAGGTCGAGGTCGACCGTCTCAAGCCGTGTGATCTTCATGTGCAGGTTAGGCGCTCGATACAGTGCCATGAGTCGAATCCAAGCGACGCCAGAGGTACCTGGAATGCTTCCCCTTCTCCGACCTCGTGGAGATGCTCCGGCGTACCTCCCAATCTGATACCTCCAGCAGATAGAGCCACCTTCCAGGAAGCCATAGGGCCCCCTCGGAATAGCAAACACCCCTGCTAGGACTTGTATTTTTGTATATTTTATCTATTTATTAAAAATACCTATATGCTCTAAAAAATTCACAACAATAGGGATAAATGTGTTATGCCTTGAAGATTCATGCCCTTATTTTTAATTGGCATTTTTCGCATTGTATCTATCAATTAAAATTAAAAAGGAGCCTAAATAATCCCTGTCTAAATTAGAAAATACCAAAAAATATAAAAACTTAATGAAAAATTTCAAAAAAATATATGTAGTATATTTTAATGTTTATGATTCTAGAAAACAAAAACCCCTAAAAATAAGAAAAATAAAAAAAAATAAAAAATAGAAAGCTAAAAAATCCAATAAAAATATAAAAATTCTACAAAAATACCAAAATATGTTTTTATGTTTTATAATTATCTATATATTATTATTATTTATTTATTAAAATTAATTTACGTAATTTTGGGAAGTATTTATTATTTTTTAAACCTAAAATCAATTTCAGATATTTAATTAATCCTTTATTAGGGATAATTTTATCTTTAAAAATATATAAAATTAGCAAAATTTTTTGGAAAAATACAAAAACATTAGAAAAAAATTAAAAATAGAAAAACAAATTATTTTATGAATTTTATTTATATTTAATAGTATTTATAAATATATTTCTATGTATTGTGTAAATAAAGCCTTATACAAGCTATATTGTGTTTATAAAAGAAAAAAAAAGAAAAATGAAGAAGATAAAAATACAAAAGAAGACACAAAATCAGAAAATTAAAAATCAAATATAGAAAAATAAAATTAAAAAATATAAAATCAAAACCCACAAAAAGTCTATACAAATGAATGACTTGGTTGTACATAGATAACCGTAGGCTACCAGTTTGCTCTCTGTGGTTCGACCTCTGCATGCTTGACTGCTATGCATTTTAGGGTAGAGGCAATAAATTTGAACTCCATATTTTTTGTACTTAATTGCTTAATTGATTGTCATAGGTTATCGGTTAATTAATCATGGATTTAGTCTGAGGTCGCCTCAACGACTATCCTTCCCGCCTTGTGTGGAATGACATGACTTTGGCTTGATCCTTGGTTTATCACCTTCCCCACCCTCTCCCGTGCATTGGTGAACATATCCTTTGTCGTCTTCTACCTCGAATCCTTGTTTGGCTTGTATTGCATGGATCTGCTCCTCGTCAAGAAGGGCTCAATTCCCTGCCCCTTGTGTTTTTTGGTGGGTGGTGGTACTGGTGCACCTCCAGAACCACTCCCACTGCCACATGCACCATAGAAGCTGCATCATGCACCATCGAGTTCTATCCTCTCGAACTCGCTCCTCGTCGATTCTTTTGTTGCCCTCTTGTATGCCCTCTTCTCCATTGTTGTCTGAATGTCAACGGGGTAGACAAAGTCATCGTTGTCTGAATCTGAGAGGATATTGAATTCTTTCTCAAACGTGAACTCTTTGAATTGTTTATCCCTCTTTACCCTCTCTGTATCCATATTCTTCTTCCCCTCCATGTTGGCCTTTACCTTGTCCCTCACATCTTTAGGACATCGCGTGCACTTGGCAACATTCTTGTTATAGCCAACAAGATGCTTCATCCTCGTGATACCCCCTCCTCTCAACTTTTTCCCACACAAATTGCATTGTGGTTTGGCTTTGTTGCCATTAGGAGCGGAGGCATACCTCCAACCAATGTCCCCACTGAAATCCCCCTCTGATCCTCAGAACTGTCAGATCCTGGTCTGAAATGTGCCATGATGATGATCACCGAAACCTACGAGGAAATTGAAGAACAATCATCCATGAGCCATGCAAAGCGAACAATTAAGAACTTGCTAATTACTTTATGTTTTGATTTTCAGAATTATTATAGTCTTAATTTTTCTAACATCGAATATGCATAAAATCTAAATGCTTGGTGTTTAAATTGAAAGTATACTCTTAATATTCTAATTTTAAGAAAAAAAACACTTTATATCTATACATTAGGGTCTTAGATCTAGCAATAAGGGGACTATTTTTTAGAAAAATCACCTAAGAGACACAAAACATGTAAAAGAACACATAGATCTAAGGTCTGATTTTTGGAATTACTCAATTTTAAAATTTCATTTACCAAAAAAATGAATTATGTTTTCTATGTCCATAAATTAAGATCCGGGTTTATCCTTGAAGAACTTACCATGATTCCACATTAAAACACAAAAGCTAATTTTTCTTCCATGGATCCCATAAATTGTTTCCAGTGTATGCTTTATTACATGTTATATACGAGATCCGAGTAAATACATTCATAACTCATCATTATTGTACGATAAAACAGTAAATCCCTAATTTTGGTCTCCAAAAATCAAGCCAGATATTCAAAATCTCTAAAAAAACACCACATCAAGTGAGATCAACATCTTAGGAACAAAATCCCTAATAAATTGAAGAAATTGATGAAGACTTGACCAATTTCGGCTTACCTTGAAAGAAAGAGCGAAATATGAGCTCGAAGAAGCAAAACAGTAGAATGTCGGTCGAAATGGGTGAATTTCGATCGACATTTTGGTATATCTCGCCAAAGTGTGGATTTTGTAATTCAATATTCACTATTTTGGGAGAGATCTCGAGATGACCTAAAATCTCGCTGATATCTCGCGAGATTTTAGATGAAATCTTGGAAATCAACATATATACAACTTTCAATATGTTGACCACATCGGAAATTTCGGTGATATTTCATCAAAATTTCACGATATTTAAAATCATGGTTCAGAGTCTCTCCCTTCCCTTACTAGAGATCAAAACAATCCCTTGTACATGCAAACTAAGTTGAACTATGGTGTGAGGTGCAGTTTGTTCATAAATCAATCAAGAGTAAAAGAGTATTACAACCGTTAAGATGATATATTTAGACCCATATTTTGGTCATAATATAAAATTAACAGAACTCAAGGAATTAATTTTAAAATAGACCTGAAGAACCATAATAGTTAAACCTAATGAAATCCTCTAAAATTAAGTGAATTAAAGACTTCTTGGTCTAAGTCTAAAATGTGTAAAAACTAGACTTAAAATCCCAAAAAGATAGGATAAAACTAGGAACATATTTTTGGATTTTTGAAAAAATGCTAAAAAAAATTAAAAGAATTTTTTGGGGATTTTTTTTGCAAATTTTTACGGGATTTTGGGTATATGCAAATATTTTTGATATTTTTGTAAAACATGAAAAAATATGAATTTTGAAAATGTTAAAAATGTCATTTTTTAAAATATAATGAAAAGAAGAAGAAAAATTATTTTTGGAATTAAAAATAATAATAAATGAAATGCAATGAAAAAATATGATAAAATGGAGATGAAATGTATGGAATGTAATGCACCCCCATGCTTAGATTGAACCATGTCCCTATGGTGATAATAAAGTGAGAGAAAAAAGGACACCATGATTAAAGGGAGTGCAGATATGAGTACTGAAATATTCTTTTTTTTCATTATTTTTCAACTGATTTTGTCTTTTTCTGGGATTTCTCCCATACTTACATTGAACTGCAGTTATGGGAAATGAAGTTAAAAATGCAAGGTAGTTAAATATCTGAAAGATAACATTGGGGTTTGTCCCATTATGTGCTGGTTTTAACGCCCCCAGTCGGGTATAGGGTTAGGAATACCCTGTGTCTTTAGTATGTGCAGCATCTGTGTTTAGAAAATCGTGACGATGTACAGAGCTTGGAATAAGGGATTTGAAGGTGGAGAAGCCAATTGTGTGAAGCTTAGGGTAGATGGGTGGCACCAGTAGGATGATATATATAGTGAATAATAATATCGGAATGATGACAGAGAAAATCGATCCAAGTGAAGATTGGAGCGAGAGGGATGGAATCAACTTTAGAAGTGATTTTTCAGATTGGTAGGTGGGCGAGAGAAATGAGCGGATGTCGGTGGGGGGAAATGTGACCAGACATAGTTTGTGATCAGTCAAGATTCAGATCAATATTCAATACGCAGGGTCAACCATTGATAAAATCATCTTCCTTATATATATCCAATAAATACAGTTTATTTTCACCCGCAAATTTATCATGATCATCCCAAAAATCAAAAGATTAGTTCATGCATCTTTAGATCCAAGGGTGGGTGGGTGGGTTCATGTTCAACCAGATTCTATAATCTCTCATATTCATGATCAAGATGTGTATCCTCAATATCAACCGATCCCAGAGATGGAATTAGTGTGGTAGTTGGTTTATCATCCTCAAATTTTTAAGCTTCTTAGTTTCCAAAAATGTGGCAGTCTCAGATGAGGCACTAAGAGGGTGAAAGACCAAGCAAGAAGAGTTATATCCTTGAAGGTTGTGGGATTGAAGTGGGATATTATGCGATCGTCCCTGAGAGAGTCATTAGGGAGGACTTCCGACATCCGATCAAGGGTGACTATGAGAACAAGTGGTGGTAACTCAATCTCAATGTTCCCCTCTTGCTTAAAATTATCGCCATGCTCGTATTCAAATTCAATTTCAATATTGTATTCATCTTTATGTCCATCATCATTCTCACGTTCTTCCCCAAATTCAGAACTATACTCATATTCATTTTCAACCTCATCATCAGATTTAATTGTGTTGTCATCCTAAGATTCATCATCATATTTATCTTCGGTTTCATTATCAAAATCATCCTTAGAGTCAGATTTAACATCTTCTTTCGGATCAGAACACGAGCTTGATATTAGAAAATTGATGCATAATTCAGTCAATTCAATTACAGTAGGACCCGTTAAAGATGAGGAGGGAATTTGATTTTCACAAAAATCGTAAGATTCAGAATCTTTGTGAGTTGATTTCTTTATTCCATCTTTCATTTCAGCCTCAAGATTAACCTTGTGATCAACAATTATTTCATGACACTCATCATCAGAACTTCCATGATCAAAATCATTATTCTTAATTAGATATTCAAGTTTGATCCTTTGTTTGATGGGAATTTCAATTAAATTCAGGTCCGAACAATGTGGCAAAGGGATCACCTTAGTGACATAAAAATCATTTGGCTCATAATCATGTTGAGCCAGAGCTGGAATAATTGGTATCCACAATTATTCCTCAAAAATGTTCATTAAGATCCTCAATTTTGATACGGTTCTTGAAAATTTCATGTTTGTTCTATCTCATCAAAATTTTCATCCAAAATCTCATAATTTTGTCCTCGAATGGTTTCCTCATACTCAGGTTGATATGTGATTGTGTTTTCCAGTTCATCTCAAGCTGAGTCAAGTTCGAGAATTTTCTGATAGAAAATCTGCCTATTTTTAATCATTGTATTTGAAGTCGTGAGTGGGTTGACTAATAAGTGTTCACGGATTTCAACGAATTGACGGACATTCTCCTTATGTTGTCTTTTAATATTCATCTCAAAGTTTTTATTGAATTCAAGAGGGCATTAAAACCCTCAAAGATTGTCTCGTTAACTTCGTTGGCAAGAGGTTAAGATGGAGAAGGGGTGTAATAAGTTAATGATGTAGACCCATACCAAGATTCAGATTGTTCATACATCTTTGAGTTATACGATGTAGCACTTGGATAGGAGAATGGTTGGAATTGGTCTTGAATTTGTCAGCACTCGAATGTGTCGGGTTAACTTCCCCAAGTGGGGTTGGGTGATATCCTGGAATTTGATTGTGAACCGACATAGTTCGAGTAAAAATCTCCATTATAAGATGACTGACACTATGAAGAGTAGTCTAGATATTGTGGTGTAGAATTGGTAGTTGAAATACCCTTCACGTAGGCATAGATTTGTTCACTAGGATTCATTTTTAGAGAGGAAAAACAATGCAACCACAAGGCAGGATTGGTTCACCAACGCACATGAGATGCCGCAAAAACGAGTATCTTTTCAAACTTTTTAATTTATTATATACAAAACTTCAAGCACACAAAATGACTGACCTAAAATCTATTTGTAGATTTAAGGACTGTCCCAAATTCCTATGCTTAGTTGCATCTACTTTCAACAAATATGGGTGCAAGTATACAGATCGTAGAACAACTACCTGTATTTCTCAAGGACAATGCCAAATGTGGTGTCCTTTAATCACTCACTCTGCTAAGGTTTCCCTCACTGAGAAGTGGCTAAACGATTCCAGTAGTCGATAATCCTACATAGGATTTTTGGTTTTGACCTAAGGTTTGTTGTTTGTGCACGTGAAATTGGGTAAATGTGCAACACTTCAAGCACTTCAAACCACTTTCGTCTGAGCCACACGATGACTTTCTAGATTTATCTGATTTTATGCAAGCAACAATTTATGATCTTGTTTGATCGATGAGAAGAGGGAGAGAGACCACAGATACGAGTGCAAAAAGAAGAAGTTGATTTTATACTTTTCAGAAATCTTTTAAATACACACACAAAATACAAGCACTCATAAATATCCAAATGAGTGGACATATCTTACAGTGTGTGGCTTGTTGGATCTAGAATTAGATCAAGAAACATAACGAGAATAAAGGAGCACGTGAAAGAGAAATCCATTTTTTGTATTTTTTATGTACCTTAAATAAAAATAAATGGAATTAGTTTACAAAAAATAAAAAGATCAAAATGCCAAAATAAAACTGTGTAAGTTGTTGAGTCTTCAGTAATGGTGCCAAAATGAAGACGCGGTTTTTTAGTGAGCTAAAAAAGCGCTTTTTACGTCGTTGTGTGCACACACACGAAAACGGAGATATTCAGATAAAATTTATTCAACTATAAGCCAACATATATTAAAATATGTATAGGACATATAGAGGATCGTTCCACATGGATTCAGATATTTTTACCAGAATTTTTATTCTATTATAAGGGTATTTTTGATCTAAATTGAATTTTACTTTTATTTTTGTTCCTAGGATCTTAAAATATGTTGAAACCTCTATCACTAGGTTTTAGACATCATAAGGATTGCATAGAATTCTTTGGAAATTTTTCAGATTTTTTTGCTATTTTTGGTGAATTTTGGAATTGCCATAGGCATTTTTATAATTATTGAAGAAATATACGAGCTTGAATGTAAATAAACAAAAAAATTAAGTGATGATTGTAATTAAGAAAAATATTTAAACGGAAGTAAAATTTTCCAATTAAATTAAAGTTCAATTGACAAATTGTAGAGAATGGAATAAACTCAAATAAAACTATAGAATAATCCATAGAGGATCGATGAAATTAAAAAAACTTGAACAACTAAAATGCAAATGTCGTAGAATATAATAATATAAAATGGAAAATTGTATAAAAATATATATACAAGTTACCTAAAATAATGTTTAGGTTTAAAATAAATTTTAAAAACTTAAAGAAATTAAAATTACAACAGGGTCCCTAGGACCCCTTCTTCTCTGGATGGAGGAGGCAAAAGCACGAAGGAGGCTGACGAGTCCGGTTTGCTAATTTTAATATAAGTTAATTATCGAGCATTTAAATTAATGTTGAATTTGTCGTTGTGGGGCAATCTGAATCAGTAAGGAAATAACCACAATAAATTAATCAATTTTTAATCGACGTGGTTTTATGTTTATTTTACTTGGACAAGTCCTAAGGTCGAACTCAAGGAGGCAAAGGAACAACTTAGAATTTTGTCTATCAAAGTTCGTGCACGATTTTCGAGATGGTATTTTTTTGTATTTTTTCTTTATTCTTGTTAGTGATATGTACACAGTGGAGGTAGTTTAAAGTCATTTGGAATTATCATGAATTAATTAAAAATCAAGGAAGTTGGGCTAATTTATAGGTCATTTTGGCTGGATTTTTTGGCTTCTTATTTTGTGCAATTATGAGTTATAAAATGCAGTTATTATCAAAACATACATGAATGCTAATTATGCAATCTAAATGAAGAAATGCCAGTGAATTTTAGGGATTTTAGCTTAATTCATGACTTTTAGAGGGATGAATCTGAGATTCACCATCACCTATACTTAAACCATGCTCGTCTTGAGCATCAAAAGAAATGCAATGAGGTGAAATGAGATTAGGTTCCATACCAAGATCATGAGATGAAGGTGAAAATGGAACTAGACCTAACCTTTAGATTGTTAGTGTGGCAGAACTTCTGTGAGACTTAGAATTTTAAAATCAACACCCTTTAAGTTCTACACATCATTGTCACAGTTTCGGCTCAGAAGTCATCTTAGATCAATCCTCCTCCCAAAGCATACCCCATGACCATTGAACAATCGACTCATGTATGTGAAAGGTTTTAGCTTTTCCCATCCAAAATGCCGGACTACCATGCAAACTTCCTCTCCAATAACTCATCCTCGGGGAGTTAGGTATTTCCTTCTAAGGTCTATCGTACTATATTCACAATCAAATAGAGGGATAAATTAGAAGAAGGAGAAAAAAACTAGAGGGTGACCATTGTAGTCACCTCTCCTTGTGAAGCCGGCCAGTTTAACCAAGTCTCCACCAAGATCTACAGGTTTTCTTGAAGCTTGGACCTTCTTGGTCAAATGATTATTTGGTAGTGGCTTCTTTACATTTGTTTTTTTGGTAGCTCTGCATGGATCTTGTTGTGCCCCTACGGATATAGAATCCTTTTTTCCGTACATGTTTTGGGATCTTAGAAAAAATTATGCCCAGCCGTCCATCCCTTTTTCGAAGCTTTATTTCAACCCGTACTCCAGTCTTTAGATGTCCACGCCACCAGAAAAGAAACTCACACAGTCTTCCAACACCCCGTCTGAGTTGAGCTAAGTGCATAGTGCGATAGTACAAATTAATTCCTTATTCCAGAGTCGTACCCGGAATGAAGAGAGTAGGTTAGACACTAAGAGTCAAATGTTGCACATTGTTATGTGGAACTCGAAGAATGAAGTCAAAGACCCGAAGCTTCTAAAATCTTTTTCTCGAAAATATTCCTCTGAAAATTAGGTGGATTAAGGTGAAGTACAGACCACTCTCGGTTTCTGCTCATAACTTGGTTCAGAACCCAAGGACTTTTCACAAATGCAAATGCATGTAATGTTGGATGACGTGCAGGTGTGGGAAATGCAGCCACATTTTTCTTACTTTTGTGATTTCTTTTTTTTTGAAAAAAGGTTTTTTATGCAAAAATGATTAAGAAGCCCTTTTTCAAATGTTTTTGGTTGGACACAGTCAGTGTTATTAGCAAATCCCTTTTAAGTTTTGTTTTTTTATCTAGTTACCCACCTTGTAAATACATATAGACTTACGCGGAAGTAGAGATATGGGTAAAATATATACACAGTATATATACACCCCCTATACTTAGCGAGTGTTGTGTCCTCAGAGCACAAGAAGCGTAGAGAAGACATAGCTCAGGCTAAGTGTAAGAGAGTGAAAAAGAAAATGATAGATCGGCACACCCCCCTATACTTAGGCTGTGAACAGTCTAAGTATAGAAGAAGAGTGAAAATGAGGTGGTTGGGATATGTGAATGAGGAGAATATATACAGATGAGCATCGGTTCCCCCTATACTTAGGCTTTTGGTCAACCTAAGTATAAAAGAAGGGTGGAAATGAGGCAATCGTGAGATGGGGAAATGGCATATACAAATAGCATTGGTCCCTCCTATACTTAGGCCTTGGCCTAAGTAGAGAAAGAAGATGTACAAGGAGACCAATGTGGTCGGAAGGGAGGTGGGTAGCCGATGATTAAGGTTGTTTTCGTCCGATCTTTTTGTGAGCTTGTGGTGGGAGATCGTAATGATAAGAAGTAGATGAAGCATATAATTCCCAACCATTATTAGTGTTATCTTCAGAGAAATCATGCTGGAGAGTAGATGAAATGTATAAATCAGATGAAAGATAACCATCATCGGAGTTTCCTCAAAGGAATAGTATTTGAGTGGAGGCACTCCATATATTCTTAGTCTTTAGTTTCTTCAGTTGTCTTCTCATAATTTGTTCCTTCTTGGGATCAAGCGATTCATCCTCGGATGGTGAATACTCTGAAGTACCAATCTCAATCAGATCATAAGAAATTATTCTAGTATATTTAATGAGACTAGGGCGGCTTTGGATGAATAATAGTGAGGAGCATGAGTCGTCCAACAGGAATTGAAATTTGGATCCTTGCGAAGATATGATTTTAGGACTGCCGAACAGACCTCGCTCATGTAGATAACCCTTTCTGGACATGATGAGGGATCATCAAACGATTCCTCTTCCGGAAGGTCGAAGGTAACTTTCTTTTTAGATGAAGGAGCAATCATTTTCTTTCGTGAAGGTGTTGGTCCTGAAGTGAGGTGTTGACACTTGAGTCTCCGGATGAACAACCATTGAAATTTTTCTCCTTGGTCGGTGTTCATCCCATGTATTTTTTCTTAGTTTTCTTAATGTTGGTTCACTCCTAAGTTGGATTGATTTGATCAAGGTAGTTCGAGAATGTTGACTCAGGGTGAGCCCATGCATATGTCTCAGGATCATATAAGAAACACTTTTCCAGAGTAGCGGGAAATGGAATAGTAGGGAGAGTCTCTGCATGTCCGTTCTCAATTAACTTGATGTTGGAGCATTCCTGTATCGGGTTGATTTGATCAAGGTAGTCAAAGAAGGTTTTGGCTGACTCGGGGTGAGCCCATGCATATGTCTCTGGATCATATGAGTCATATATTCAATTTCCATGGTGAGAGCAGCAGGAAATGGAACAGTAGGGAGAGTCTCTAAACCAATAGTCTCATCAATAACCGCTATCTCAGGTGTAGCAATGGGGTAGGGCTCATCTACCGCTTGATGGTTACGGTTGTCGAGGGATTCGTGGGTTGCCTCAGAAAATCGTGGTTCCTCAAAAATTGGGTGAGATCGAAGTGCTTCCAATGCTGTAAAAGTGGTTTCCCGAGTCTCACACTCAATAATTGCCATAGCCAATGCCAAGAATGACTTTCCGAGAATGATTGGAGATTGGTTGAATTCTCCTTGATGCTCAATATCAATGATCGTGAAGTCCACTTTGAGCGGAGCACCTTGGAATGTAATGATGACCGAAACGGTTCCTCTCGGCCGCTTTATCGATCGATCAGCTAGTTGAATGATCTCTCGTATCTTCCTGATAGGTCGGAGTTTGAGATCATTAAATACAGAGGTCAGTAGAATATTGATTGGTGAATCGTCATCAATTCAAGCATGGGTAAATATTATGTCCTTGATTTCACAGTCAAATCTGGGCAACTGCTTCACTATGCGGCTCTTGGTTTTCCTCCTCAACACCAAGGAGGTGACCATTGACAAAATATGTCTTTCAATCTTTGTTCTTGTCATGCCTGACCTTTTCATCATTAATTTGTCCACTAGAAATCCTTTAAGGTCAGGGAAGTGTTCAATGGCTTGTATAAAGGGAAGTTCAATAATCAATCTTTTCTCCAGTGCTTCCTGTAAAACATGATCCAAATTCTTCAGATCTTCTTCAGTTTCAATTTTTATATATTTTCCTGGATTTTCAATTTTTTTGAGTGTTTTTGAATATTTCAATTTTTTGGTATTTTCTGTGTGGTGTGTGGATGTGGTGTTTTCTGTAGATGAGAAGGGGCTTCGATGTTCCGAGTAAGAGTCAGAGTCATAATCATCCCTAGGGGATTAATATGCAGAAGTGTCGCTGTCAGAGTAGTCTCTAGGGTGATCGTAGTATGGGGGTTTCTGAAGATCCATAGAATTTTCAACATGAGATCCAATCTTTTCCTCATCCATTTTTATATCTGAGCTACCAGAGAGTGAAATTAGTATGTCGGCAAACTTTTTAAATTTATCCTCCATTAACTCAAATCTCTTATTTATCCTCGAAATATCATCCTCAAAAATCTTTTCACGATCAATCATGGAAGCAGTCGGTGTATGTTCTTGTTTTTAAATTCGAGATTCAGTAATTTCATCTTCCATTTCCCTGTATGAGCTAAGAGGAGATTCTCTTGGATTATCCAATATGATTGTTATTTTCTGAAATTTCTCCTCGTAAATTATGGAAGGGGTCTGCTCAGTGGAAGGATTATGCGGGAATCTGTAGGTCTCGTACTCAACATACCGTGACTCAGGTATGCGATGCTGGTTTGAGTAGAGTCTACTTCCATGGTCATGATTGATCGTATCCCCAAACAATGAAGTCATATATGGTGCATATGCATCGATATCATCTGTTTGGTCCTCTGTATGTGCGGGTTGTCCGAAAGAGTGGTATTTTGGTTGGTTAATAGGGATTTGATCGTTAGAGTCAATCCAACGCTGATGATCATCAGGTGCAGACCTCTCCATCTGGATTGGTTGGGTTTCCATATTATTCCTTACGGTCCAGTCCGGATGTATTTATGAGAATTGTGGACCTGTCCCAACAGGATTATGAGGAAAGAATGAAAGTGGTTGGGTTTGGTCTCTCGTCTAGTCATGAGTCTTAAGAGTGATTTGATCTTGAAATGGTTCATTAGTTTCAGCGAGAAATTGGGAATAAGACGGTTCAATCTAGGATGACAAGTGATCATGTGTATCGAAGGTTGAGGAAGGTGGCACATCTGGTGTATTGAATTCAATCGGATGATTAGGAGTTGTAGATGGGACTGGATTCATTCGGGGTTGAGTGCTTTCCGTAAATGTTGGACGATATTTGATAGAAGAGGGTTTAGATGATTTGGGTCTAACCGAGACAAATTCATTTTCATAGTGTAGCTTTTATGGATACTCGGACAAATGTTCCATCATTTTTGAAAGAGTTGACATAATGGATGATGATTTGTGTTTGACCAAGATGAATTTATTTTCATAATATGAATCTGAAGGGTACTTGGACAAAAGTTCCATAATTTTCGAAGGAGGTTTATTGGTTGACATAATGGATCTTGGTTAAGTGCACATGATATTCACAAGAATAAATTTTTATTAAGGAGAGTGACGGCACAAGTGTGCGGCTTTTGATCTTCAAAATCGATTCACGCACACCAATGCAAACACAAATCAAACCCCAAATTCACCAACTCACACAATCAAGCCACAATAGTTCGGCAATTATCTTTTCAATTTTAGTTGGTGAGAAGACAATCTTGAAAAATAACTTAGCGAGCTGATAGGTGTTGAAAACTTTCTTAAAGACTGGCCCGAATTCTTACAATTAGTTGTACATACTTTCAACCAGCATAGGTGTAACTACGGACCGTAAAATGGCTACCTGTGTTACTTAAGGACGGAGCCTTATGTAATATCCTTTAAACCACCAACTTTGCTAAAGAAATCCGGACCGTTTACTGGCTACCCGTAGATCCTCACCGAGAAGTAGATAATCATTTTTAGAATAAGTAGTCTGAAAGAAAATTTGGAGCTGAGCTCTAACCTTAAGTGTCGTCTATCGCTCACTCAGAAAGATAAATTCATCAAAGGCCGGAGTTGCTCTTCGGCAAACATTCTTAATTTTATGGATTAATTAAAATCGACTATATTTAGCAATACCAATTTTAATTAGGTGATCACTGAAGAATTTGGTGAGCATAAATACACGTCTACCATCTAGTTCAAATTTCCTTTAAAATTATGTGTCAAAACGGGAGGGAGAAATTCGGGAAAAGCCAATGCACGCGAGAAACGCTGATGTATGCTCAGTTAGAAAACTTACAGTGATTCCTCGCAATCTCCATGTGGGACGCAATATAAGAATTGAAAAATTATTCTAAATGAATATAAGACGATAAAAACCGTACCCACTAGAAAGTTTTATTAGCTGGGAAGAAATGAGTTAAATTTTTGACTAAGTTGAACCATCTAATGCGCGTCTCGATTAAAGTACAGTGTGGTCCTACATTCTACGAGCACAGACAATAAAATTTAAAGCTCTAATAGCCGTATGTGTAAGTCTAACCTACAGGCCACTCAAGTCGGCCCCTACCCTCACCGGAGAGTGAAACATGCCACGATACACTACAGAAAAAGTTTAAGATCTTTTTTACAAACGCGAGAGTCCAAACAGACACCCCAGAAATGAGCAATTAATTACAAAAATGAAAATTGCAGAAATAAATCATAGACTCTATGCTCTCCCACGGCTCGACTCGATCTTAATTTTTAATACAGCTTTTCGGAAGTCGGTGAAGATGCGTTGGTTCTCGAAAATCATTCCACGTATGCCGGGTACCTTGCAAGAAAAATAAGAAATAGAGTGTAAGAGAGTGACACAAAAATCAATCAAAAATAAAATAAGGAAATACTTGCAGAAAAGAGGAGAAAAATATGAAAAATATACAGTGAAGATTCGGGGGTCAAAATACTCGAATAAAGAAAACCGAACACAAAATTTTTTAAACAAAATTTAAGCCATTTGCCTCCCTGGCAACAGTGCCATCCGACGAGTCCAGTTTTGCAAATGTTAATATACGTGAATTATCGAACGTTTAAATTAATATTGAATTTGTCATTGTCGGGCAATCAAAATTGGTCAAGAAATAACCACAATAAATTAACCAATTTTCAATCAGCGTGGTTTTATGTTTATTTTACTTAGACAAATCTCAAGGTCAAACTCAAGGAGATAAATGAACAACATAGAATTTTATCTATTAAAGTTCGTGCATGATTTTCGAACGGTATTTTTTTTATATATTTTTCATTTATTCTTGTTAGTGATATGTACTCAGTGGAGGTGGTTTCAAGTCATTTGGAGTTAGCATGAATTAATTAAAAATCAAGAAAGTTAGGCTAATTTACAGGTCATTTTGGCTGGAATTTTTGGCTTCTTATTTTGTGCAATTATGAGTGATAAAATGCAGTTACTATCAAAATATGCATGAATGCTAATTATGCAATATAAATGAAGAAATGCCAATGAATTTTAGGGATTTGAGCTTAATTCATGACTTTTAGAGTGATGAATATGAGATTCATCAGAGGCGCACGACTGTGCAGCGACAACGACAGTGAGACACGATGGAGGCGATGCGCGGGGAGGACTGGTGCGACAACATAGATGGATGGAGATGGGGCTTCAAGCCCTCGATGGATTCCACGATTTTGGTCCTCTTCGTTGGCTGCACTCCTCCCCTTGTAGTCGTCGAGGGAGAGGAGGAAGCGCAACAGTTGACGAGGTAGGGAGAGGAAGGGCCGTGAGCGGCAAGGAAGGAGGGGAGGGGCGCCGGTCGTTAGCGTCGAGGAAGAGGAAGGGGTGGCACACCCTTTTGTACATTGCATGTCATGAGGAAGGAGAAGGGATGACGTCAACAATGACATCATCCCACTTTTATATTTTTTTAATTTTTTGAAATATCGACATCATTTGACATCAACTATTTTGTCTTGTAGTGATTTTTTTTTCAATTGTTTTTTCTGCAAATGAAGAGGGAAGACGAGAGTGTCCTCTTGAGCACCTTCCAAAGTAGACCTAAAAAATTGTTTAGAAACTTAATATGGGCATGAAGCTCATATTTTTTGACCATTAATTATAATGCAATTTTTTTCTTTTTTCTACATTTATTTTGTAAGGAAAAAGTTATGCGATTTTTAGATGAATTTAAATGCAATGCATATGGAATATATGAAATAAAATTATGCAACAATTGAAGTGAAATTGTGATGATTTATACTTAAGACTTTGCTTAATTCTAACATTCTAATATGATAAATTGGTAATTCATCAACCTCCACATTCTTTTCTAATATATTTAGAAACTTGCCAAGGAGCCCTAGGATTCGTTTGGCTGGTGGTGTACCCCGAGCCACCTCGGAGTAACCCGGTAAACCACCCTACAAACTTAGGTTGAAATTCCATCACAAATCAATATGATATCACATCACATTCCTTATTCTAACCCTCTACCAACCCTTATAACCATCCAAACAACTACTATTCACACGAGGTTACCTTAACACAGTAACTAACTAGCCCCTGGTGTCACTTGTAGTATTTGATTTCACCTTAGAATAAAATGTACACATGAGAATATTAGAGACTTTATAGTAAGAAATTCAGATTCAAAAGGCTCAACCGCTGTAGCTAGGTTATTTACATGCTTGACCTCTTATATTTAGTACTTTTGTTTGCAACCTCACTTTCTTCTAAATTCTCTTTTCTGCGACCCCCAGGGTGTCCAATGCCAGAATAATGAGGCGAGGTGACCAATTTCATGCTCCCCCGGTTCTAGAAGGGAACCGCTAAACCACTCCTCCTCGCATCTTATCTGCGAACTCCCCGCAACTTCGCCCTTACTCTCTTCTCTCGCGCAACTTCGCCACCACCAACCTCCCAAGAGCCCCGACCCACATCGCCCTCGTCTCCTTCCTTGAGGTATCTCCCCCAAATCTATCATCTTTCTCCTCATCACTAGTTTGCTCAAATAACGATTACCGGCATGCTTAGCTATATGGGCCATCATGCCGGTTCACAATTTCATGAACCTGTCGCGTGTTTTTGAAATCCGATTTACCTTTCCTGTTTGATTCGGTGGTACGCTAAGAAATGCAAAAGTGGATAATCTGTTCTTCGGGCTCTCCAAAATTTGATCTTTTTACCTCCTGGGATGGTAGGCGATGACTGAATTAGGGTTCTTTCTCTTTTGGGCAGCGAGGTGGTTGTGGACTTCGGTACTCCTAAATGGCGGTTATACCGTGCGGGGGGACGTGGGCGGCTCCGTGGGGATCGAGGCCGCATTTTATCTCGAGCCCATCTTCACCAAGAGCCGTCGCTTTCTGCTATGGTAGCTTGCCTGCCTCGCGATATAGGTATTTGATGTTGACGGTCTTTTATTTTAGGATAACCCATGCTTTTCTTTTTCTCATCACGCGTTATCTATTTTATGTATTCATTGCCTCTTCCCTTTAGATGGGGCTTGATTCATTTCTTTACATCTCGCATTGGAAAGTTGGATGCTTGCTTGTGGTTGCTTCCACTTCTTTTTCTGAATCATCATTGTCGGTTCCTGGGTAATTTCGTCAGTCATCCCAGTTCGACCGACGTGGCTGGTTGTATGGGTAAAAACATTGTAGATATCGAAATAATTAACTATCCAACTTAGACCAAGCATTTTGGTGCAGGTTGCTTTTTGTCCAGTTGCAGATGGCGCCCTTAAGTTATTATGGAGTAGTAAACCTTGATTTGCATGGAGCCTTTAGAATACTACTTTTGAAATTGTTTTTACGAGACCACCCACAAAGAGTCAATGTGCCCCTTTTACATCTCGACTATGCAGTTATCTATTTGGACCTTTTCACGGATGCTGGGACAGCATTTACTGAATTAAAATATCTATAGTATAACATCATGGAACAAACAATGTGACAATTGATTCTTTCAAAAAAAGAAATTTTGATAATTGAGCTTAAGTTTAGTAACCTTGAGCTGACATGGCACAATAAGTTGCCATACTTGAATTCAATTCAAACATCGTCAATTAGTTGTAGTGTTGCAAGCATTCCGAGTATTATGTGATTGTCTTTACCTTGAAGAATGATATGCTTATGTTTTATGCACCCTATTGACACAGTCAAAGATATTTAATAATACTGCTTGACAAATTCAATATATGGTAACATAGGATATGGGAGAATTACCTTTGTATTAAATAAAATGGAATTGTATTAGAAATGATGTTTCTAGCTAGATGTACCATTACCTAAAACATAATGGATTCTTTCAAGACCATCCGTGAAAAATCCGGCGTGGTTCCAACTTCCATTATCATCTACCATATGACATGCTTAAGATAGTTTTGCCCATTTTCTTAGCATGCCAATATGTGCATGTACAAATCTGGATGACGAGTTTATAGGAGGGGTTGACAAAGTCTGAAAAAGTGATCACAAAAACCTACTCATCACTGATTGCTTAGCCAGTTTGGAATACCATGAAAACATATCTGACCGTGAGCAAGAATCACATATGGCCAGCATCTGTATTAATATTAAAATGCTTGGTTTCAGCTTTGGTATTTGTATAACAAGATCAAACATCTTACTTCTTGCTTAGTTTCTTACACTCGAAGAACTTATCTATTTATAGATGCTTAGTTTTTTCGAGGAGAATATACGCTTAGTTTTTTCTCTTGAAATAGCTTATAACCATCTATGGACACACTCGGAGAAAATTTTATTTATATCCATTGTTCATGAAATCAGTTCGTGCAACCTATGTGGCACCTTTGGCGAACCGCATACCTGAAACAGTGTTGTATGCGTCATTTGTGCATATTCGGACTGTAGAATCGTGCTGAGCAGCCGCTTAGGGCATAGATCTCTTGCTTCTCGGATCTGTGAGATCCAAATACCCACCTCCAAAACCCCTTTATCATGATACCCTCCCTCTCTCTCTTGAAACCCTCTCTATAAACCCAATCCCCTGAGTCCCCTCTTTCTGCCAAGCGGCACCTCACCTCCGCCTCCAAGCTCTTTTGTCGTCGTGATTCTCCTCTGTGTGAAGCTCCTCCACATGAAACTCCTCCATGCGAAGCTCCTCTGCCGTACGAAACTCCTCCGCATCCGGTAACCCTAAAGTTGGAAAGCATATCTAGTTGGTTGAGATTTTATTTTTAAATATCTTCATATTCCGTTAAATCAACTTTATCAGTTGCCTGGCTATTATCTAAACAAAAGGAAGCATCTAACTTTGTTACTTACATAGTTCATATTGCAAGAACTCATATTTTGTTACCCTAAAATGATCCATCTTGTGTTAACTTTAGGAGCAGATGTTTGTTCTGGAACTCATGGTTTGTCACCCACTCGATGTTGAAGTTGTAATCTAATTGTTTTCAACTAATACAATTATTTATAAATATAGTTCAACTGAAGTAAATTCTGTAGATATTTATTTATTTTTAAATTAAAAATAAAAAACCACATAGAACCTCATATACCCTGCATATGCCTCCACATACCATTTAATCTTTATTCGGTGACTTGTCGAATTCCTGAACCTTGTTTATACCCATCTCTTTTCGGAGAAAAATTCCTCGTTCCTATAAACACTAGATCTATTATGTTAAACGCTTGTAAGAGATGCTACCAAGCGAGAAAGCAGATGGGGAGATGTAAACTCCCATACAAGTGGATACATAATTTCCCAATCTAGGAATTGGAAGATTTAATCGACATGCAAATATAGAGTATACCTCCTCATAAATGCCAGTTTGCATGAGATGTGTGATTAAAGTTACAACTACATGTACGTGAACGTCGTGAAGTGCCTTGGAGTATAACCAACATGAATCCATTTATAGTGCTTGCCGACTTGGACTGGAAAAAGGAAATATAGTATGCTCCATGGGTGGCATGAATGAGTGCAAAGGAGGTTGCCAATTTTTTATTGAAAATTTGTAAGGTTATTGGTTACACTTCCTTGATAAAATAAAGGTATGCGTCTTATGGCTTTAAGGTGGCTGTTGGTCTTAGTTTACTATTAATTTATGCATGTAAAATTTTAAGTAACCGGCTGTAGGCATGTTTTATACATTTGGTTGACGACATTAGGCTAATATAGACGGTGACATGGTTTCCATTTCTAGCATATTTTCACATTTTCTATTTCTATTTGTAACTTTTCATGAACTATTATGTAATTGCCATCTTTTTGGCCCTACGATTTCACGCTATACAAGAAATCATATCCAATGAATACATTTTTTCCATTGAGTTTTCAATTTTCTCCATATGGTATTAGAGGTCCTATACTAGAGGTCTTACTCAAAATTCTAGCCGCCACCACAAGCCCCCACACCGACCTTGCTGCCCGTTCACGTTGGCATCGCCCTTCTCTCGCGCGCCAACCACTGTTGGGTTGTTGCATTAGTAATTTAGCAGTCCCTTTTTGGGGTGGTCAGCCACATCTTCATCGTCTTTCTCGATGTGCATATGATCCGAGTAAACTATGTTGCCACCATCTTTAGCGGGATCATTACTGCTACTCCCCATGCTTGAATAAATTGACTTAGAATTTCATTGCATCTCTCTCCCTGGCCACAATGGCCACAACTCCAACTGGGACCAAACATCCGATATTCACATCTTCCATGGTGATTCATGGGACTTTTATCAAATTAAAAGGTGTAGACAAGTATGCGCTCTAGTGTCATGTCTTATTGGTGTTCATTGGCAGATAGAGGAAATGAATGAGTCCTTGAAAGAAACAGACAAGGAATATGATTACTGGTTGAGAGACAATTATAAGGTCATGACATAGATGACCAACAATGTCGAACCCGACGTCATTATTTGTCTCCTTACAAGGAGATTGTTAAGGACATGTTGGGTGAACTGGCTTAGACATATTCTACATATAGATTTGGTATGCTTCCACATAGATTCCTTGCTTGCGAAATATTACCAGCAGATCACTGGTCTATATGAGTATCTCGACGTCTTTCAACCGGTTTGTTGTCCCAAACATGTGGCAGAACAATATGAATGTCAAGTTTACATGTTCCTTGTAGGTTTCATCATCATTATTAGACCGTGAAGGATCAATTCCTCACATCCGATACTATTCCTTCCATCAATGTGATCTTTGGTTGATTGCAACAACTTGAAACTTTCACTGGACAGATAAGACCTATTCAAGGTTCGGAGAACACCACTTTTCTTGTGGCAGTTAGACATGATGATCATTACAGTTCTCGAGGAGGACAAGCTTGTTACTTTGGCCATGGCCATGGTTGCACCTACTCTCCTTGCATTCACTGCTACAAGTTCAACCACCCTTTTAAAAGGTGCTGGGCAAAGTTTGGTGAACTTCAATGTTTTGATTTGGTATCACCATCAAATTCCGATACATCTATGACAGAGATGGCTTCGGATCAAGTGCCAACTGGACATATCGTTCAACTTTCTGCTAGAGACTACTTCAGATTCATGCAGCTTCTACGGAGTTCTCATACTCCTGACATTATTGCTATTTTGAACATGGTTACAATCTCAGGTATTGTATTTAATTCTTTCAGCATTGGCATGGATAATTGACTTTGACGTATCTACTCACTTGACTGGAGAAGGTAGCCTTCTAACTTTTCCAGATGCTTCATACATTGTGAAGTCAGTTCGCTTAGCCAGCTGTGCATATTTGCCAATCACTATTGTCGAAGCACATTTTTTTGAGAAGAACATCAAACTCTCTAGAATTAAGGTCTTGCCCCCATGCATATGAGTTGACCATTTGCCAACAAACTAACATTAGAGTTCTGACTTACCAACCACAATCCGGGACACTCTCGCTACCAACATACCAATGCAACATGCCACCTTTTCTTGTAGATGAGTCGCCTCAACATGAACACCACTAACGCTAGGTCCTCATCCATACCCACCACGCCAGTGAGCATGGCAATCTCCTTCAATGCTCCTCAACATTTTCCAAAGCATAAATCTCCCAATCAATTTCTAATTTCTGCCATTGTTTGCAGGAGAAGACTTGTAAATCCCTGTGACGAAGGTTATCGGGTTGTGTACCTCACTCCTTAAATCCTTCCCTTCAATCATTCATTAGTCTTCTTTCGATGATGCTGACTCAAACTGAAATCTCGCCAATGTAATAATTAAGGTCTGCCGAACTTGTAAACCCAAATCCTCACCAAAAGCCAAGAGAACCTGTTGAGCTTTAACAAGAACCACCTGCTCTGTATCCTCAATAGAACTTAGTTGCAATCTCGCATCAAGCCCCTTCAAACATGAGAGACCACGAGTTACCAAAATTTCTCGTTATCTGTATATGTTACATATAACGTATGTGCTTTAGTGTCTAAAGGTTCAAAACTTGGCACTATAACGCAGAAAAAGAACCTACTCCTTGTCAAGTACATAGGATCCAACAGAGAGAGGTTTCGAGTCAACTCCAGTTTAATCATATATGAACAATTACACAATCACTCTGTCCAATGGAACCGCATTTACCTCCCTTAAAAAACGGAAGTGTCCCTCTTTCGCATTCCCTGCAAACTCAAGGGTCATCATTACTTTTATAGAAGCCAGAGATAGGGATGCCAACGAGTCATGTTGGGGGTTGGTATCAATATTCTCGAACTCGTACCCATTTATAAAATTGCTACCTATACTCGCTCATCTATTAAACATGTAATTTGTAGCGGATACCCATATATTCAGCAGATATCCGCGCACATAATGGGCACATACATATTGGACATAGTAAAATATCAAGTTATTCATAAATGTACACAAGATTTTCACACATAGATTAAACAAAGGGAGATCGTTTAATATGGTGGTATATAAAGTTGTGCAATGTGTGGGCAATATTAAAGGTTTAGGTGTTTAGCTCTTTTGGGTTGATAATTTTTATTTATTGATGGTACATAAAGGTAGTTATATATGCATAAATGAATGGAGAGGAGAAAATTGTGTTGGATTTTTATATATGTAGAACAGTACCTGTTATTTATGAAATGGATTTGACTAGTTTGATCAAAATGCAACACACATATCTATATTTATATTTATTTATTATTCAAGTTTGGGATGGATTCGGGTTCGTGCACCCACAAGGCAATCCAAACCAATACCCATACCCACATGGGTAGTAAATTTCAAACCCAAACCTGTAGTTAATAGGTTGGGTTTTTAAATGGGATGAGTTCAGGTCAAGTTCCCAATGGATAGACCCGGATTGACATCCCTAGCCAGAGCCACTGTCTCATCATCAACCTCCATTATAGGGGTGTCACCTTCGATGTTATCATCACCTCCATGAGACTGCCAACTTTATAGGGAACTTTGATTGTTAGATCCGAAAAGGTAACATCGGGGTTAAGGTCGGACACAAGCTACATTTGGTCATTGGGTCGAAGACCATCGTGAATGCCACCACCTTACCAACACCAGACAACATCACTCTTACAAAGTTGAAATCTCGGCATCGAAGATGAAATCTCAACGTGGAAATGAACAACTGCTACTCACACCGCAACATGTCATCTTTGAAGTGTTCCTACGTCTACCTCACCCCTTCACTCACTAGCAAGAACCCCACCATCGAAGGGGAAAGACCCATTGTGCACAAGATATCACCCTCCAGCCATACCATGGCTCCACCAATCCTCACATTTGCTTCCAAGTCGAACGAATAAAGTGCTATCGACAACACATCCAGTGAACCATCATCAATCAATACACCTTCCAACAGTGAAGAAGTCTTGTATCTCATCACTAAGGACACGCCAAGCTTGGTGCCATCATGTCCGTACCCTTTCGAATTACAGGCTGCCCAACGAGGACTGTAGGCATCCCAATGAAAACAAACCACCTTGCTTGCACAGTTTTTTCTCAACGATTGTCCTTCATGCACTTGAAGCACCACCGCAACCCCTCCTTGAAACTGACAAGCGGGGGTGGTGATGTCTCTTGTCACAACCTCCACCTTCGGCCTTAGCATCCTCCATCGCCACATCCCTGTCTTTCTCCTCTCTCGTCACCCAGCCAACCTCTCTTCTCTGTCCTCTCCCTCACATCAATTCTAGGGGATAAATCAACAATTATAAAGATACTAGGGGATATATCAATGTGCTGGAGGACGAAAAAGGGGCCGCCTGGAGACAGAAGAGCAGGGTCTCTTGGCTGAAGCTAGGGGATAAATCAACAAAATTTTTCCACTTGGCTGCAAAAATTAGGGAGTCAAGGAATCACATCCATTACCTCCTTGATGCTGACGGTTCCCTAGTGGATAACCCAATGCATATTGCCACCTAGGCCGTGGGGTTCTTTGAAGCATTAGTCTCTACACCTCACGGTCACGAGAGGACGTCCTGGAATGGGCCCGTGCCCAAGAAGCTTCTCTCCTCTGCCGCTAAAGATTGGCTGGAAAGGCCGTTCACTGAGGATGAAATATGGAGTGCCCTTAGGGCCATCCCAATCTCCAAGTCTCCTGGCCCTGATGGCTTCAACTCAAAATTCTTGAAGACACATTGGGCCATTATCAAAGCTGATCTCATTGCTGCGATAGCCTTCCTCCATGCAGGGGGGAATATGGTGTGTCAGGTCAACCATACCTTCCTCACTCTTGTCCCAAAGGTGAATTCCCCTTCCTCCCTCGGCGACTTTAGACCTATCTCCTGCTGCAACGTCACCTACAAAATATTCGCCAAGTTGCTCGCTAACAGGCTGGTAGAGGTCTTGCCGCACCTTATCTCACTAAACCAGATGGCATTTATCAAGGGTAGGAGGATCGGGGATTGTACCTGTCTTGCCCAAGAATTGGTTTGCGGATTTCAACGTAAAAACGGTCCCAAACGCGCTTGTTTGAAGATTGATATTTCAAAGGCCTTCGACTCGGTGAACCACCACTTCATTCTTCATCGTCTTTCAGCCATGGGCTTTGGTAATGTTTGAATAAATTGGATCCGAACATGTATAACTACAGCCTCCTACTCGGTTCTTGTTAATGGAGTCCCCTATGGCATGTTCAACGGTGGTAGGGGTCTCCGTCAAGGTGACCCTCTGAGTCCACTACTCTTTACTGTTGCAAATGGAACAACTGACTGGTATGATTGACCTGGAGGTTGATAGGAAGACTCTACAACCTCTTGGTAGAGGCTCCAAGGTGGCGCCAACACATCTCATCTATGCGGACGACCTGTTGTTCTTTTGTCGCTGCTCCCTTAAGTTGCTTAGAACTGTTCAAAAATTTTTGGATAATTTCTATGACGTCTCTGGACTAAAGATGAATGCTAGGAAAAGCCGGCTTTTCTGCTCAAAGAATACTCGAGGGGAGTTTGCTTATAACTTGGCTGTGGGGCTCTTGGGCCAATCCCTGCCCACTATCTACCTTGGGCTCCCTTTGGCACACTTGATTGGGGGCAATAGAGCTGTCCGCTCCCTAGAGGACAAAATCAGGGAAACTCTTAGTGGCTGGAAATCAAAACTCCTTTCCATGGCCGGGCTTGTGCAATTATTGAATACTGTGATCAATGGCATTCTTCTATGCTGGGTGGATGGGACCATAATTCCTAACACAACTATGGGGATACAAGAGGCACGAAATTGCGTGGGAAAAAGTTTGCCTTCCCAAAGCGGAAGGCGGAATGGGACTGCGTTCCCTTGAGGACCTTACCAAGGCCGCGTCCATCGCTTGGGCGTGGAGACTACTCAATTCTGAACACTCTCTCTGGGCCTTCTACATGAAGAACAAATATCTCCAGCAATATAACTTCTGGGATGTCCCAACGAAAACAAATGCTACTCCCATCTGGAAGCGACTGCTGCGCCTTCGAACCCAACTTCAAACTGGTTTTGGTGGGAGTAATCTAGTGCCCTCTTTGTCCCACACTGCTGGTGGGCTATCCTTTCGTTCTGCCTTTGATTTGGTCTGACATAAAGCCCAGGAGGTGACCTGGTGGAAGGAAGTATGGTATTCCAAGGCAGCCCCTAAGCATGCTTGCTGCCTCTACAGGGCGGTCCATGGCAAACTGCCTACTCGTGATCGCCTGGTTAGATGGGGCGTCACCCATACTGGGGACTGCCTGCTTTGTGTGGCCTCTGCGGAGTCTACTGATCATATCTTTTGGTCTTGCCCCTATACCTCCAAGGTCTGGACTGGGGTTTGCAATCTCATCGAGCTCCCACGTATGCCTCTGGACCTGCATTTGATGGATTCGATTCGTTGGGTTCAGTCCGTGGAAAGAAACAACAACCATGTTGGCCCGACACTGGCAACTGCCCTTGCTGTGACCGTCTGGAGGCTTTGGACGGAGAGAAATAGCAGATGGTGGACCTCTACAGAAATCTCCGCAGACCGCCTCATCGACCTCATCGCGTGGGATGTTGATTCTCTGAACGCCTAAGCTTCTTACTGCTGGGTCCTGTTTCGTTGTAACGCTGTACCACTACAAGGATGTTCTGACTGCCTTGTATCCAATTATGTAACGTCCTATGGACCTCCTTTTTATTTTTGGTGAAAATACAAGAGATATACTTTTACCTTTCAAAAAAAATATAAAAATTATAAAGATACTAGTTTAATAAAGTTCAATTAATACAAAATATTGTATTGTCATGGAAGAACCCATTTCTGATCCACCATCCTCACTTTTCCATTCATCCAAGTCTATAGCCAAGGATAGCGCAAAATTGGTATTCATTTCAAATTATATGGACTACTAAGAGATGGCTAATAACAAACAAGTTCCTTATGATTCGATTACGCATAATTCAAAAATGGCAACATCGACATTCACAGCACCGTTTTTTCTAAGTAACTTGACACTGGTGATTATTCTAATATAGGAGGATCTTAGACCTTCACCGCTCAAAATCTTCCTTCATATATATTTATAATCAAGGTTGTTGATGGTTTTTACTATAACCTACAAGATAACTATTATTGTTTAATCCATTCAATTAATTCCACTCTCTTCGGTGATCCCCAAAGAGGGGACTCACCCGTTTTATCATAAAAAAATTCCACTCTCTATTCAGGGTATATCATGTTCCAAGGGACTGTCATTCCTGTTTTCGAATTTGAGCAACTAGCTTTATGTCACATATCAATCCTGCTGTGATATGGAAGCCCTAGTATAAGTTATCTTGATTCCTACCACCTAGATGGAGCTACTATCCACCTGCACTAACCCTGTGTTATCCAACATCAACTAATTGAATCCACTAATTGATATCTTCGATCTCCCTTTAACAACGAGTACTTGCAAACCCTCACCTCTCTCTCTTTCTCTCTATCCCTCTTTGAACTCGAAAGTCGTAAACAACTTCGAAACCAGTGTTGAACCTGGGCATATTACATACTATCGAACAATTTTCCTACGTATACAATATCAGCGAGATCTCACTTTCTAAGTAAAATAATATCCATTCAAAGTATGATTATGAATGAATTACAAACTGCACCTTCACAAAGAGAAAATATATTTTACCTTCTTAGATACATTATCAATATTTAATGCTTCATGCAGTGTTCCTTGCTCTAAAGAAGGAGAATTTCCCAGAAAATGGGTAATATTGCTCACCGTATGCATGTTAAACGTGCGGAGAAAAATAGATAATTCAATGGAATGGATGTTATTCATTGTTAGGATTTCTTGTATCACGTGAAACCCTAAGGCCTAATAGAAGGCAATTACATGATATTTCGCAAAGGGTTACAAATGGAAATATAAAACGTGAAAATAAGCTAGAAATAGATATCACATCATCGGCTATATTAGCCTATCAATACTCCTGTCAAGTTGGAGCATATCTATCAATCACGCCAACGTAGAAGTCAATAATGATATGTGTTTCTTCGGAAGTGCTTAAACATATTCGCGGGATGGAATTTTGTGGAAATGTGCGGAGTAGTGATATTCCTTCCTCGTAGTGTCTCAAATAAAGAGGCAATCCATCTCAATATGCCTGGTCCACTCATGGAAGATATGATTAGTGGCAATGTACATCGCGGACTTGTCACACTAGAGAGAAGCTAGGGTTGTAGTAGGGAGCCTAAGTTCTTGTAGAAGCGAGACGAGCCAAGTAATCACATGTAACTTGAGACATTGCTCTGTATTATGTTTCCACACTTGCTCTAAAGACTACAATCTGCTTTTTTGCTTCGCCATATTACGAGGTTTCCACCGACAAACATGGTGAAACCAGTAGTGTCCTATGAAGAACTAGCATATTCAGTAGTGTCCTCTGGAGAACTAGTATATTCAACATCTACAAAGGACGCGATTCTAGTATAGCCATTGGCCCCATAGAAGAGGCTTTTTCCTGGAGAATCTTTCATGTATTGAAGGATTGAAAGAACGTCCTACCAATGGTTGTAGTGAAGCTTCTCCTTATCTTGACTAGATATGCTTGCAGCATATGCTATATCATGCATGGTGATGGTGAGATATAACACTTTGCACACTAGGCTTCTATATTGCGTAGTATCTTTAAACACGTGATCCGTAAAAGTGACATGTTTCTGTGATTCAGCCTAGATAGATGTGATTTGCATCCATGAAAGTCATATTCCACAAGAATATCCAAACAATACTTATGACAAATATTAATTCTGCCATGCGTATCACCTCGCTATCTAGGAAGTACCGGAGATGGCAAAAGACCTTAATGGCAAATACCTTCTCAAAGAAGGCCTTGGACTCAATAATGCATCAATGATAACCATATCGTCAACATCTACAAGTATCACGGTACATGAGGGCCTGCATCTAATGAACACTGAATGTTCAGATGCAGTCATGTGGAAACCAAGAGAGTTGATCTCGGAAATAAGTTTGTAAAACCACGCTCGTGGACTCTGCTTTAGGACATAAATTGTCTTATATAATCACCGTATATACTCACCTTCAACAGAATATCTTGGTGGTTGTCTCATGTAAACATCCTCCTCTAGATCACAATAGAGGAAGTCACTATAGCTGAGAAATGGATCAATTCTTGTTGGTTGTGATGATTAAATTGTACGAATAAATCTCATCGTTGCCACCGAAGAGAAGGTCTCGAAATAATCAATGCCATAGGCTTCAAAAAAAAAAATCAATGCCATAGGTTTGAGTGAAGTCATTTGCTACAAATCTGGCTTTTAATTTGGTGGTTGAACTACGAGTGAGTGTGTGGTTGTAAAGACCCATATGCAAGCAACATGGGCCACACATGGGGTACATGGTATAAGATCCCACATTCTCCTGGAAGTAAATGCACCCATCCCTTCATCCATGGTATGTTTCCAATCATGGTCTTGAAGAGCACTATGATAATCACGAGGAACGGTTGTCACCATGAGAGCATCTGTAAAATTCCTGTCACAATTGAATAGATTATCAATATAAGTAAAGTGTAATAAGGGATGTAGTGTACATTGCTGTTAGACTTCCACACCACAATCAGAAGTTCTGGAGGAGCATCTAGATTTGCAGTGACAGGGGCACTTAAAGAAGGTTCATCATCTTGCAAGAGAGGAACATGCAAAGGAACAAACTTAGGTTGCATAATGTTGATGCATCACAAAATTAAAATATAGGGCTTGATATTTTTATCCGTTAATTTTATTTACGTTTATTTTAGTCGTCGCATTTTATTTAAATAAGGAGATCGCATGTGATCTCTAAATTAGTCAGTCAATTTTAAATTTGAATTTCGAATTTTGAATTAGAGTCAAATTAGGATATTGTAGATTTGAATCTCGATTCAAATCAATTAAGATTGAGTCAGATTTCAATTTTGAGTCGCTTTCTGTTTTTGTAATTCCACCTCTACTATATAAAGAGGTTGGTAGTCTTTTGAAGGACAAGTCAGATTATATGAAAAATTGAGTTATCCTCTTTATCTCTCTTGTTATTTTCTCTCTCAACGTGGTCTTCACGATTCTCTCTCCAAAATCTCACGTAGCCGACGTGTTTTCTCCTTCTTCCTCTCCTCTCCAAATTTCTTCCACCAAAATTATATTTTTCGACCGTTGCGAATTCCCATTTGCACCAATTGGTATCAGAGCATGGCAACCGAATCGTTCCTACGATTCGATGATCCCGTCGCATATTGGAAGATGCAATACGATTTGAGTTGTCTATCTCATGATCCGCATTCACGTTCACGCTCGAAGACATTCAAGAAACGTATTATAGCATCCATGAAAGTCCAAGCATGGTTGGACGCGCAAAACGAGGGAGAATCACCTGTCAACAACGAAAATCAGACCGCTGTTGCTGCTGTTCAACCTGATTTTGAGGCAAAAAATAAAGGTATTTTCATTCATACTGAAGGTTTGTTTGATACAACTATTGTGCAAGAAGTAAAGGAGGACCAATGACCCATTTTCGACGAAGATCCTATGGAAGAAGAATATGAATCGTCGAGATTTTAGAGGTCGAAGTTGCTGTCCAGAAATCAAAAAATGAAAAAAATGAAGATTTGGGGCCCATATTTGATAAAGATCTTATGGACGAAGAACTAGAATTCGTTGATTTGTTCTACATAGGAAACAAAGAACAACAACAACACCAACAACAAAGCCTTTTCCCACAATTAAGTAGGGTCGGCTACATGGATTCTTCGCCTCCATTCAGATCTATCTTGGGTCAATCTCGGACTTATATCCAAAAAACTAAGATCCCTTCGTATAGTCTCTTTCCAACACTTCTTGGGCCGTCCTCGCCCTCTCTTAGCCGGCTCAACATCCCAATACTCGCATCTCCTAACCGGTGCATCAGTTGACCTTCTCTGCAAATGACCAAACCATCTTAAGCAGTTTTCTCGCATCTTATCCTCGATCGGAGCTACACCAACTTTCTTTTTGATCGCATCATTCCGAATCCGATCTTTACGTGTATGTCCACACATCCATCTTAGCATTTTCATTTCTGCTACAGCCATTCTCTGCACATGTCTATGGTTCACAGGCCAGCATTAAGAACCATAAAGCATAGCAGGTCTCACGGCTGCTTTGTAAAACTTTCCTTTAATTTTTAAAGGAATTTTCTTATCACAGAGAACAGCGGAGGCTCCTCTCCACTTTAGCCAGCATGTATTTATTTTTTTTTTTGACACTCCAGCATGTATTTATTCTATTAGTAACATCTCCATCAATTTCCCCATCATGTTGCAAAATAGATCCCAGATATCTAAAAGAATCTCTCTTCTGAATGTTATCGTCACCAATCTTCACCTCGATTCCTTCACCATTGCTTCCATCAAAGGTGCATTCCATATATTCCGTCTTAGCCCTACTTATACGAAAACCTTTAGTCTCCAATGCATGTCTCTAAACCTCAAGCTTCTCATTTACTCCATCTCTAGTCTCGTCAATCAACACAATATCATCATCAAATAACATACACCAAGGTAACTCATCCTGAATGTGACTTGTCAACTCGTCCATAATCAAAGTAAAAAGAAATGGACTCAAAGCTGATCTTGATGTAAACCAATGTTGATATCAAAATAGTCAGTCTTCCCCGTCGGGGTCCTTACACAAGATAAAGCCCTATCATACATATCTTTTATGAGATTAATGTATAGGTCAGGTACTTGTCTCTTCTCCAAAACTCTCCACAGTATCTCTCGTGGGACAGAATCATAAGCCTTCTCCAAATCAATAAAAGATCATATGGAGATTCTTCCTTTTAGCTCTATAAATCTCCATTGTTCTCCTCAGCAAATGGATGGCTTCAATAGTTGAGCGACCTGGCATGAATCCGAATTGGTTTTCTTTTACTTGGGAAACTTGCCTTAACCTTCTTTCGATCACACGTTTCCAAATTTTCATAATATGACTCATCAGCTTGATACCTCTGTAATTTGAACAATTTTGAATGTCTCCTTTGTTCTTATAAAGAGGCACCACGATATTCCTCCTCCAATCTTCAGGCATTTTCTTGCTTTGCCAAATAACATTGAATAGATTCGTAAGCCAAGTCAAACCACGCTCAACTAAAACTTTCCATACTTCTACAGGGATGCCATCCGGTCCAACACCTTTCCCAGGTCTCATAACCTTCAAAGCCTCCTCTACTTCTTTTCTTTGTATTCGTCTATAGCATGCACGATTCAAGTAACTTTCACTACTAGCTAGATCACCCAAAGCGATCTCTCTATTTCCTTCTCCAATGAAAAGTTTATGGAAGTATTGCTCCCATCTAGTCTCTATATCCTTCTGAGTAACAAGCACGTGACCTTCCTCGTCCTTAATGCATCTCACTTGAGAAAGGTCTTTGGTCTTTCTTTCTCTTGCTTTGGCCAACCTGAATATATCCTTCTGGCCCTCCTTAGAGTTGAGATTTTTATACAAAACTTCATAAGCTTTTGACTTAGCCTCGCTTACAGCCTTCTTTGCTTCCTTCTTCGCTATTTTATAGTCTGTGACAATTTCTTCTGTTCTATCCTTATACATAGCTTTAAAGCAAGCTCTTTTAATTTTTTAGCTTCTCTTGCACCCCTTCGCTCCACCACCAAGCCTCCTTTTGACCCGGAGCTCCTCTTTTTGACTCGCCTAGCATCTCTTTGGCTACCTTTCGGATACAAGATGCTACTGCCTCCCACATCTCGTTTGCACTACCGCTACAATCCCAAGATAAGTCTTCTAAAACCTTCTCCCTAAAGCTTGATTGCTTCAGCGGAAGATTCCACTACCTAGTTCTGGTGATCTTAGGAACCTTCCTTTTCTTTACCAGCCCTTTTATTTGTAAATCCAAGACTAACAAGCGATGTTGGATTGTCAAACTCTCTCCAGGGATTACTTTGCAATCTTTGCAACACAACCGATCTCTTCTCCTCAACGCAAAGTAATCTATCTGTGTTCTAGTTGAGCCACTCTTATAAGTAATTAAATGCTCCTCCCTCTTCTTGAAAAGAGTGTTTGCTATGAAAAGATTATATGTAGTTACAAAATCCAGAATGACTTTTCCCTCTTCGTTTCTATCCCCAAAACCATGTCCTCCATGCACACTTGCATACCCTGAAACATCTTTTCCCACACGTCCATTAAGATCTCCACCTATGCAAACCATCTATCTTTGTGGGATTCCTTGTAAAATCTTATTCAGATCCTCCCAAAAAGCTTGTTTAGTCCTTTCATCTAAACCAATTTGCGGTGCATAAACTGAGATGATATTCAGAATTTCTTCTTCAAGCACCAACTTTAGCCAAATAATCCGACCCCCAAATCTTTGCACCTCAACCACACAATCCTTCAAATCTTTATGAACAACCACTCCAACATCGTTTCTGCCCTTATCTTTACCTGAATACTAAAGTTTAAAGCCTGTCTTCTCGATCTCCCTTGCTTTCTCTCCAACCCATTTAGTCTCTTGAAGACATAATATATGAATCTTCCTTCTTTCCATTGTATCCACTATCTCCATCAGTTTTCCAGTTAAAGTACCGATATTCCAACTACCAATCCGTAACTTCCTTTGCAATCTCTTTTGGACTAACTTCTTTACTCGCATGCGTCCATTATGCGAGAACCCTTGCAAATTTTGGACTGCATCCGGGCGGTGATGCAGCGGAACTAGCTTATTTACCCGCATGCGTTCCTCATGCGAGAACCCTTGCAAATTTTGAACTACATCCATGCTGCGATGTAGGGGCCCTTGCCAATTTTCCATTGCATTCGGGCGATGCAACGCGTCGCAAGTAGGGAACGCACCAACGAAATCTATATGTTTGCTTAAATCCATGTTTAAAAGATCCGAACGGTTTTGAGATAAATTCATAAATAGTGTTCTTAAAAGAACTTTAAGAACACTATTTACGAATTTATCTCTCCTGCGCTGGCTGTCGGCTACCTAACGCGCAACCCTCCTCATTTACCCGGGCTTGGGACCGACCATGGCTGAGTTCATAGGAAACAAAGAAGAAGAAATAAAAAAAGATGTCGACAATGACACTTTGGCCAGGTCTCATGCTGTTGTTCAGGAACTTTCAAACTCGCATCCTACATTTCTGGAGTCCCTTTTATCCAAACAACCCGTCATCACGGCAACAACAAGGGCGCTCACCCTTTCCACCATTGCTTCCTCTATCAGCGAAGTCGTCCCCTTGCTGGACCCGATACCCCATCGCTGGGTACCAATATTGGCGCCTTTGCCTTCCTTTTGGGTTCCTCCACCACCGATGGTTGAGGTTCCATCGTGGGAAAGATCAAAGTCGGCGCCTATACCCTCCGTTGGTACTATTCCAGAGACCATTTTGGCCGCTGCCGCCGCCGTACCCGATAGGGAAAGAAACCCTAGCCGTGATTGACAATCTCGGCTATCCTTCCCACCATCGGCGCCGCCCAAGGACTACCTTCCCAGGTCACCGCCGCTAATCCCTGGACATCAGAGACTGCCCTTACACGACCCCATGTCCCCTTCTTCGTCATCTCAGCGCCGCCGCCTCGGACAGCCACCGCGAACGACCCTGCACGCCGCATGCGCCCGTCCTCCGTCGCCTGCAGTGCTGCCTCCAAGGAGGTCATTGCCGCCAAATGCATCGAGTGATAGAAATCCAATGCAAGGGGTGTTCTTTGGAAAGGAAGGGAAGCAAATCCCTTGAATTGGGAAAATCTATTCCAGACGTATTCCCTGCAGTAGGACAAAAGGGATTTAATGGGGTAAATTTCAGGGAAGCTTCTCCTCATAAGAATTTTTATATAAGGGGCCAATTGGAGGGTAAGATATATATTTTAAGTGAAGGGGTAGAACATTTGCAGCCATGCCCCTCGGTGGAAAGAAATTACAAACGTAATACGGAAAAGAAGTCAAATTAGAGAGGTTCGATCAACCAATCCCTATCGAATTCTCCAATGGCAAATTGAAGATAAAGCAATTCGTCAGGAGACGAATTTTTCAAGCGGAGGAGAATTGATGCAGCACAAAATTAAAATATAGGGCTTGATATTTTTATCCGTTAATTTTATATACGTTTATTTTAGTCGTCGCATTTTATTTAAATAAGGAAATCGCATGTGATCTCTAAATTAGTCAGTCAATTTTAAATTTGAATTTCGAATTTTGAATTAGAGTCAATTTAGGATATTGTAGATTTGAATCTCGATTCAAATCAATTAAGATCGAGTCAGATTTCAATTTTGAGTCGCTTTCTATTTTTGTAATTCCACCTCTACTATATAAAGAGGTTGGTAGTCTTTTGTAAAGGACAAGTCAGATTATATGAAAAATTGAGCTATCCCTCTTTATCTCTCTCTTGTTATTTTCTCTCTCAACGTGGTCTTCACGATTCTCTCTCCAAAATCCCACGTAGCCGACGTGTTTTCTCCTTCTTCCTCTCCTCTCCAAATTTCTTCCACCAAAATTATATTTTTCGACCGTTGCGAATTGTCATTTGCATCAAACGTGCTTCCTTTTGTAGACATGGAGAGGTGAAGGAAACTACAAGGGAATCTTATTGATATACTGAGTGAAGTAGCTAATCTGTTCGAAGAAGGTGGCATCATCAGAAATGTGGTAGCGATGATTGACATGGTTATAACATATGTACCCTATTTGGGTTCGAGAATACCCTAGGAAGAACACTTGGTTGCACGAGAAGTCAGTTTATCCAAAGGATGAAAGTTAGGAATAAAGAGAGTGCAACTAAAGATCCCATGGGAAATGATTCCTCACTTTGTACATAAGGGAGAAGGAAGTTATCCCATTGAGAACCAAATAGGGTACCTGATTGATGACATATGCAGTAGTTAGAGTGGCATCACCACAGACGCTTTTAGGGACATTCATGTGAGTAATGAGGGCATGAGCAATGTCCAAAAGATGACCGAGTTTCCTTTCTGCCACCCCGTTCTGTTGCAAGGTGTACGGTAAGAAGTCTAGTGGAGGGTACCTTGAGAGGCAAAAAACCTGGTCAAATCTTGTTGAACAAACTCAAGAGCATTGTCAGCTCTGAAAGTTTTAATGCACCTAGAGAATGAGTTTTATAAACTCAAAAAAGGTCTTGACAAATTTTTATCTCCGATCGTTCCTCTAGTAAATACACCCAAAAAGATCTACTATAATCATCAACAAAAATAACAAAGTACTCGTGGCCACCTACAATTTACATCGAACATGATCCTCAAATGTCACAATGGTATGAGGAAAAAGGCAAGGAGTGCCGAGGCTCAATCCTTCAAGGAAAAGAAGCTCAATGATGTTTACCAACTGGCATAGTTCATACTCACACGTCTTCAGTGAGGTCAATCCAAGAAAGATCCGATAGCGAGCTTTGGCAGAAGGATGACCGAGATATAAGTGCCAGAGGAACGAGTTTGCAATAACAGAGAAAACACAAGCAAAAGTAGAATTCACATGGATACTCAGGTAATAAAGTCCATTCTTCTCATGACCCCCACCGAAGATCTACATTGCCCGGACGTCCTGAAAATAACAAGAGCACGTGTCAAAATCACTCTAGAGTTTAGCTCCACACATAATCTATGTACAGATTGTAAGCACAAAAGTCACGAGCACAAAAAATGCCAAATGGCTTGAGTTTGAATCAAAACTCGTATAGTCCGAACCGTTGTTTTTAGAAACACATCTCGAGGCGCTGAGGCATATGCCTCACAGATGTGAGGCGCTGGCTCAGATCTCATCCGATTTTTCATTTGTTTTATGCTATATATTCTTCTATTCTCTTATTGTGAACCTTTCATCTTTCGTGGACAAGTAGTTTCAAGTCCTTGTGCTTGGTCACTAAAAAGCATCTAATTAACACTCTAACACTGGCGAGCTCGTTGATTTATGTTATCAACATGTTAAGCTCATTTTTACTTGATTATTTACAAATCAACATGAACAAGAAATTTACGGCATTTATTATTTTATTTTATTACCATACAATATGAACAAAAAAAATTAATGAATTTATTTTACAGTTTACTAACATGTTAAGCTTATTATATATTTTTATTTTATTAACATATTAAGCTTATCTTTATAAATCAACATGAACAAAAACAAATTAATGAATTTATTTTACAGTTTACTAACATGTTGAGCTTATTTTTACTATCTGCATGTTATTTATAAGTCAACATGAACAAAAAAACTGGTGGAGGGTATTTTCATGCTCTGTATTTAAACAGATTTTGTATTATAGATCAACATGAACCAAAAATTAATACATGATATTGAAATATGAATATGAGTACATTAAACTGGATATAATCTTATAAATTGTATATCCGACCATGATTCTTTGTAAATCAGTCATGAATTATCTAAAAAATGATACTATCCGCATTTCAAGCTCTAAATTATTAGATTTGTTCATTGTACCAATTATTTACACTTATCAAATAATATGTTATACCTTTAAATCATTTTCTCTTTTTATTCCGATCAACATAGGTTGTATGATCAATAATGAAGTAAACAAAACGTAAAGGTAATCTTGTATGTTTATAACATGGTATTTATGAACTTTTTCCTTTGTCAAGTAAGGCTTACGCCTTGAGGCTTACATCGCGTCTCAATGACAGAAAAATATCTCAATACGCCTCATGTTTTTTAAAACCTTGATACAACCATCAAGTTTTTTTCCCCACTTTAAGTAGGATAGGTTACATGTATTCTTTGCCTCCAAAGGGATCTAATTTCAATCATACCCTTGGGGGAGCCAAGTTAGCTTCCCTTACCTCTTTTTAGCCTTTTTATGGTATTTTAAAGGATCTTTACACTTTTGTCCCCTCCGAGATTATGCAACTATAGTTATTCCCTTTTTTGCAATAACACTTTTACCCTTGTATTTTAAAATTTCACATTACTGCCCTTCCATTATTATACTTACACACTCTATTTTACCTTAACGAGTATACACTATTGCGGATTTTGTAAGAATACAAGGGCATACGTGTTATTGCAAAAAGTAGGGGCATAACTGTAGTAACAGAATCTTGGAGGGGTATAATTGTAACAAAATATTTTTGAAAACACTTGAGGGGTTGTAAGCTACCTAATATCAACATGTTATCATAAAAATTCAACTCATTTTTAGACATTTATCTCATCCATCAAGCCTATGAAATTTCAATAGTATTAGAATTGCTAAAGTTGACCCCTTCCAGATATAGGTGTCAGGAATGTATGTTTTCACGAAATATGTTTTCATGAAATTTGAATCGCATATTCCTCTTACTATTCTAAATTAATAATTCAAGTGTTTTAAAAAACACCATAGAAAGTTCAAAAAAGAGGAGGGGCAGTTAACTTGGCTCCCCATGGTGTAACCCATTTAATCTTCATCTAACATTTCTTTGGTCTTCCCTGCCCCCCTTTTGCAAGGCTTTTCATCTACCTTTCCAAACCTTCGAGTTAAGGCATTATATATTTTTTATTTATGTGTGAACCATGCATGGAGAGGTACCTTGGTCCGTGTTGTTTCCATATAATATTATTTTATGGGCGAGACAAGAGATGGAATAAAAAAGAAGGTTGTTTGTTGAAGGGAGGATGTAGTTAGTAAGAGATGGAGACGAGATGCAATTGATATCGTTTTAGTAGACAAGACAAGAGATGGAGACAAGCCATTGTTATGGTTGACCAGAAAAAGATGTAATTTACGCACGTGCGTGCACACATTCACATAACATTGTAATTCTTTATCCCATTGAACTTCTATGTCACTACCCTATGTCGCATAGAACTGCGACACTTCGTGCTTAGTCTACATTATTGTTGCAATTATAAGGTTTGTTCTTTCAAAACAAGCTATCATGTCTGTTATTTGGGATTCAACAAGCTTTGGTTGTAGGTGGACATGGGAGGGAGAGGTCAAGAGCGACTTCAGAAGAGTTCACATTATGTATTGGTTCATCGTTTCCTTGATGTTTCTTTAATGTTTCTCTTCAAGAATTTTATCACCTCGTTTGTCATAACTCACAAGGTGATTTAGCTAGTTAGGGAGATCTGTTAGGGGAACCCATGCTTTGACAACCTTATTAGATTCTACCTATATGGCAATATCTTTTGCCCATGAGGCTTGATTAGTTGGTGGTCATGGACCTACAAGTTTCAACCTATTGCTCTGTCCATTCCATCTATTTGATTGTGGACAAGGTTTATGAATAAAGTGAAGGTGGTGGGAGGTGGTGATGCCACTGGTACGTACTGCCTTTGTTGAAGGAAGATCGAATCTTCATGGCTTCATTATGGCATTGAGCAGTTTCGCTTGGGAGAATGGAGGACATGCGATTTTCTTTGGAAGATATACTTCAATAAAGCTATGCCATAATCTGTTAGTACTTCATGCGGCTTTCTTTTAGGAGGAGTTTCCCCAAGCAGTGGTCTGGATAAAACGGTGCGTCACCATTGTCTCTTATATGATTACAACGATTGAGAAGCATGACAGAGGGTAGGTGCAATCCAAAGAGGTTTTTGACAGGGGTGCTCCCTGACTCCACTACTTTATATCATGTTGGCCACTTATATGGCCATGAGATCTTCCACGACTTTTGAGACCAGGCTACTGTGGGGATTCTCGACTTAGGAGTCAACATCCATGAGCCCGCTACTACAATATGTGGATATTCAGTTTTCCTACCTAATTGTTTTGTTTGTTTGAGGGGTGGTGGGGTGGGGTGGGTGGGTTGGTAGAGGCTAAGAAGATGAAGTCTTTCCTGGATTTTTGTGTCATCTTCTAGTCACACAATTAAACTATAGGAGTTGGGCTTTTGTTCTTTTTAATTTTGAGGATGAGGATGCTGCATATTGTGCTGATATCCTTTAGACTCCCTTAGGTTTTTTGCGCTCTCTTATCTTGCCTTTCCATTGCTCGGCAGCAAAGCAAGGGGTTCGATTTGCGTCACTCTTCTACCTCAATGTTATCGTGCTTCTCTCCAATTATCAACGTCTTATCAAACCTACTGATTCAGATTAAAAATCCAACGGTGGAAAAATTGTTTGGTAGAAAAATTTAGAGAGGAGACGAAGAAAGAGAAGAACGTGCTGGTTGCATGGAATTTCGGAGTCGAATCGTGGAGATCGCGTGGTGAGAGAGTTAGAGAGAGATAAATATCAATTTTAATATATTCTAAACTGCTTAGACAAGGGACTACCATCCTCCTTATATAGGAGAGGTGGCATTACAAAAACAAAAAGAAGATAACATCAAATCAAATAAAATCCTAATTGACTCTAACTGACTCTAATCGACCCATTAGTTGATTTAATCTACCATAAATATTGAGATTACAATCATTCTCAATTTATTTAACGTAAATAAAATTATCTGACTAACTAATTTGGGATGGAAATCTCTAATTTTGAAAAATTACCAAAATTTTAATCCGATTTGACCCATCAATTTAGGGAATAATTGCATCAATTCTCCACCGATTGAAAAAAAATTCTCCTGACGGATTACTTGATCTTCGACCTGTTGTTGAAGAATTCAAAATGAAATGGTAGCTCCAATCTCATCAATTTGGCCAATTTTACCTTCCTTTCAACATTATGTTTATTATTTCTTTCCACCATAGAGAGTGACTACAATTTTTTCTACACCTTCACTTAAAATAACTTCCATCTTTATGTTATCTTCAACTCTACCCTTTTGGTAAAGTAGTTTTGGAGGAGGGGCCTCCTTGAAAATGTTCCCAATCAGCCCCCAATCCCTAATTTGATGTGATACAATTCTCAAGGGAGAAGCCTTCAACATCGAGGGTTTTCCTTCCACCTATAAAGTGACAACGACGATTGCCTGGGATGAAAGGCCGCCATCGAGTGTTGCGGTGGAGAGGTCGGCTCCAGATTCCGCCACAAGGAGTTCATTGAGACTCATTTTGCACCACCTTTCGCTTGGAGCTCCATTCGAAGGTCGTGCTTTTCAAGCAACAGAGCCCGTGAAGGCGACGGGGCTCGCATCGACGAGTTGGAGATGTCGTTGAGGAGGAGGCGCACGACTGGTGCGTGGGAAGAGGTTGCACGACCGTTGGCGGTGCTGCGACCAAGGGTTGCTGTGACGAGGCTGCCGGTGACAGTGTTGGTGCTGGTGGCGCGACCGCGACATGTGGCGAGGATAAGGGTGACGCGGGTGCCTCTTGAACCACTACTTTGCAAGTGACTAGATCTAGGTCTTCACGTTTTTTCAAAGTAGAAGACCTCGTTTTCTTCATGTTTTTGTTCTTGGACAGCAACTTCTACCACAAAAAATCAATGATTTCATATTCTTCTTATGTACTTTCGTCGAATATTGGTCCCATGTCTTTATTGCTTTCTTGTACGACATTTGTATCAATAAAATCTTCTCTGGGACTGAAAATACCTTAATTTTCTTGATCAAAATCGGGTTGCACAGAAGATGTGATGATCTGATTTTTTTCCTCGATTAGTGTGTCCAGCCACCCTTGAACTTTGAAACTTATTAGGAGACGATTCTTAAACTTCTGTTGACACGAACGTGAACCACAAGAGAGGCGCCTTAGATCGAACTTGAAGCACCAATAATCGACAGGATCATCGAATCGTAGGAACGATCCCGTTTCCATGCTCTGATACCGCTTGATGCAGATAAAAAATCCAACGACGGAAAAATGTTTGGTGGAAGAGATTTAGAGAGGAGACGAAGAAAGAGAAGAATGCATCGATTGCGCGGGATTTCGGAGTCGAAGCACGGAAATCACATGGAGAGAGATAAATATCAAATTTTCATATATTTTGAGTTGCTTAAAGAAAGGACTACCATCCTCTTTATACATGCGAGGTGGCATTACAAAATAGAAAGAAGATAACATCAACTCACGAACTAAATTAATCTTCCTTAAATATTGAGATTACAATCAATCTCAATTTAGTTAACGCAAATAAAATTAACCAACCACTAAATTTGGATGAAGAACCCTAATTTTGAAAAAAATATCCAAATTTGCAATTTGCTTCAATTCGATTCGACTTATCAATTTGGGAATAATTGCATCAATTCTCCACTGTTTGAGAAAAGATTTATCTCTTGATGAATTACTTGATCTTCGATCCGTCGTTGAAGAATTCAATCTGAAATCCTGACTCCAATCTCTCCAATTTCAACCAATTTATCTTCGATTCATCGTTACATTTATAATTTCTTTCTACCATAGTTTTCTACCTCTTCAATAAAAATAACTCTTCTCTTAAGTTCCCACCAAGCTTTACCTTAGAATAAAATATTTCGGAAGGAGGGGCTCCATTGAAATATCTCTAGTCAATCCCAAAACTTTGATTTGGTGGGATTCATATTGAGAGAGATCTCCTTTTCTTAAGGAAACCCTTGCTAGGGTTTCGTTTCCCCTAAAGTGTCGGAATCGGCGGCATGGTGATTGTAGGAGAGGGAGGCGGTGACGGGGAGGCTCCATGTCCGTACATTTGCGATGACGATAAGGGAGGCTCCGACGAGTAGGCCTTATTACCGAACGATGGAGTCAATGCGAGGGAAGAGAACGCGGGTCACGGAGGTCGATGTTGCATGCTGCTGCTCCAACGGTGTGGCTTGGGAGAGAGGAAACATGGATGGCATGGCTACCGTGCACGTAGTATCCGTGGTGGCTGCGGTGGCCTGGTTTGCAGTGCACCGCGGCGGTTGTGGCTGATACTTTGAATGCCTCCAGATCGATGGCTTCACAAGGAGGTTACGGCGGGTCGAAACCCTTGTGTACGACAACTGTGATGGCATCCAAATCCATGATTTCTTGCTTGTTATCCGGCTGATCTTCGTCATATATGGGCTCCTTTTCTTCATCTTTGTTCCCAGGCAACAACTTTAATTGCTGAAAAATCAATGATTTTATATTCTTCTTCTGTACTTTCGTCGAATATTGATCCCATGTCTTCATTGTTTTTGTGCAGCAGTTGTGACAAAATTCTCTTCTAGACTCAAAATATCTTTATTTTCTGGATCAAAATCGGGTTGTATCGAAGAGGCGACGGTCTGAATTTTCTTGTTGACGCAGGATTCTTCCATGAACCGTGAATCCAACCATGCATGTATCTTGACGCTTGATGTAAGACGCTGCTTGAAATTCTTCGAATGCGGACATGAACCTTGTCCGAGATGACTCAAATCGAATTGGAGTTGCCAATATACGATCAGACCGTCGAATCGTAAGAACGATTCCATTTCCATGCTCTGATACCAATTGATACAAATAAAAATCCAACGGTGAAAGAGAAAAACGCGTCGGGTGCGTGGGATTTTGGAGACGATTCATGTAGATCGCATGGAGAGAAAGAGAGATATCAAGAGATAAATCTCAATTTTTATATATTCTGAACCGCTTAAACAAAGGACTACCATCCTCTTTATATAGGAGAGGTGGCATTACAAAAATAAAAAGAAGTAAACATCAAATCAATTAAAATCCTAATTTACTCTAACCAACTCGTTAACTAAATTAATCTATCTTAAATATTGAGATTACAATCGATCTCAATTTAGTTAACGTAAATATAATTAACCGACAACCAATTTAGGACGAAAAATCATAATTTTGAAAAAAATCCCCAAATTTGCAATTTGCTTCAATTCGATTCGACTGTCAATTTCAGAATAATTGCATCACCCACACATTGTATAACATATTTAGTTACAGGGGAATGCACTCCTCTATCTTAAATGTTTTCCAAATTACCTGTTTTTTTAATGAGTGATTGAGCGGACCAGAGTTAACGGAGAAAGTTCTGCAATCAATTGAACACAGTAGGTAATATTTTCCTTGGTGTGATATTGCAGTTTTCACCACCAATAAGTTCTTGCCACTGTGCCCATAAGCTAGAACAAATGGATCATAATTTTATTTTTTTTCAATAATATCTCGCAGAAGAGTGAGAAATCTCTACCTTTTCCTTTTTACCAGGAGAAAAAATGTTATTTCTTATCTTATGAAAGCTTAAACTATAGAAAAGTGACATTTACCTTTAATTTGGATCGTATTTTTGATACAAATGTAGGGGAGGACCGGAGGAATGGACACACTGTGTTTCTTTCATTTTTGATAAATAAATTTAGAATCTGCCTACTGTTGTTCGGAATGTATACAAAGCCTGCTGTTTCTTTGTACATTAGCCTGATGCTGTCTTCAGATCTGTTTTCACCAACGTTTACATAGGAAACTGTCTTTTAACAAGAAATATCATACTTCTGTTTTTTTAACCTTTATTCGATGGGAAGATGCCCTTCTTTGAAGATTTTCCTCTATTTCATTCACATATTTTGATGTTATTGTTTTAATTTCTAGTATCTACTGCAAGGAGAAGAATTTGGCCTCATCATGGTCTAGCTTATTTGGGCAATTCTCTTCTTCTTTCCTTTTCAATTCTGGACCATCACGAAGTCTTCGTCATCCAAGAGAACGGTTTGTTGTTAGAGCTGATAAAGTAAGTATAGATTTAACTTTCTTAGTCTTAGTAAGTTATACATATAGTGGTAATAGACTCTAAAAAATGGTGTTAGTAGGTACCTTTTGAGATGTCACTTGAAGTGCATTGAGCATAAACTTTTTCCTTTATTTAAAAGATGGCATATATGTAAATAAACAATCAACCTTTTTTTTGCATGCCTGGTTTATTGTAATGGAAAAGCTTCCTTTTGGTCAAAAGATATGATTTTATGAGTTGACTTGATTTTAAGAGGATGAAGTGTGGTGAATAGAGTGAGGGTGGAGGTAACAGAAAGCGTGGGGGGAGGGGGGAGGGAGAGAGGGGGAAGATGGTTGTAAGTACGAGCATGAGTGTGAGGGAGATCAACAAGTTGAGGTGGATGATGGTTAATAGTAATGCATCTACAATGGTTAGGGCATGATGAGATGTCGTGGACTATTTGCGATGGGGAAGCATGATATTTGTTGCTTCCTCAGTGGCTCTAGAGGGCATCTTTTTTTAGAATTATAAATCTGATATTGTTTCAGTTCCACGTGAGATCTTCTGGAGAGTTTTTGAGGAGAGACAAGGGCATGCCTTGTACATCAACCTTATAAAGGATACATATGATGGGACTCCATCTTGTGTAAGGATCAAGTCTGGGAAGATCAACTATTTTGACATCATCATCGACCTGCATCAAGGTTCAACTTTGAGCCCTTTCCTTTTTTACTTTAATTATGGATGAGTTGACTAGTCACATTTAGGATGGGATACCTTGGTGTATATTGTTTGCCCATGATATTGTGTTGGTCGATGAGACTAGAGATAGAGTATATGAGAAGCTTGATGTTTGGAGGCATGCCTCAGAGACTAAAGGATTTCATATAAGCATGGCTAAGATTGAATATATGGAATGCACATTTGATGGAAACAATGGTAAAGGAATTGAAGAAGATAACATTTAAAAGAGAGACTTTTTTAGTTACTTGGGATCTATTTAAAAACTTGACTTGGTAATCGATGGAGATGTTACTCATAGAATAAATGTAGGCTGGCTTAAGTGGAGAAGGGCCTCTACTATTTTATTTGCTAAGAAAAATTCTTTGAAAATCAAAGGAAAGTACTGTAAAGCAACCATAAGACTTGTTATGCTTTATGAATCTGAATGTTGGCCCGCGAATCATAGACATGTGCTGAGAATGACGATAACAAAAATGAAAATGCTATGATGGATGTGGGTTATACACAAAAAGATTGGATTCGAAACAATGTGATCAGATTGAAAGTTGGTGTAGCTCCGGTGGAGGATAAGATGAGAGAACCACTTAAGGTAGTTTGACCATTTGCAAAAGAGGCCTACTGATGCACCGATAAGAAGATGAAAAATTTGGGATGTTGAATTAACTAAGAGAGGTCAAGGAAGGCCCAAGAAGTGTTGGAAGGAGACTATTCGAAGGGATCTTAATTACTTGGATCTAAGTCCGAGAATGATCCAAATAGATCTGAATGAAGGCAAAGAATCCATGTAGTTTGCCCTACTTAATGTGAGAAAAAGCTTTGTTATTATCATTACTCGATACTGTACGACTCGAATAATTACCGTCGTCGATCAAAATATGTTTACATGACAACTCATGAGATTAAGGGGCACATGGCCTTTACACTAAGAAAAGTTTAAATTAAGCTATGACCATTTGTTTTAAAGAAAACAAAGCACAATTGTGGTTTGGCCAACATGGCTTTGAAAGGAAAAGGGTTCAAATTCAAGGGAAAACTTTAACTTGTGATTGCTAAGTAATTCTTGTTTTAAGACGTTGAGCGTGTTCTCAAATCACCTCTCATTTTTGTTGCTTCAGTGAATTCTTTGAGATCGTATTCTTTTTGAACGGGGATATCTTGCTTTGGATCTCTTGTTGCTATCCGTATTCTAAAGTCCATCATTTCCCCTATTGTCCATGTGCCAACTTGAAATCATCGTTTCACTTAGAAAATGAAGCGAACTTTTAATCACTCAATCATTTTCAACCCAAAAATCAAAATAGTTTTTCATCTTGATATCCTTAGCCATTATATGGCTAAGTTGCTTGCTGCAGACTTTCTTTTAGGAAAATAGTGGGTAAGATGTTGAGAAGACGCTTATCCATGAACTTCTATATATTGACATTTTAAAAATTACAAATATAAAAAAGTATGGCTCTTAGCATGTTTTTTTGAAAGAAAAAAGGGCTTTTGCTCCATATAAGCATATACCCCAAAACTTACACCATTTATCACCAAAGAGCACTCCATTCCTTGCCATCCACAATGCCCAGATCACAACCAAACACCTCGATCTCTCCTTCTCTGTACCGTTCCAATCCGTCCAATGGAGGATCAGAAATTCGACATAATGTTAGTACCCACAACTCCATTACCAAAGCAGTTCCAGAAATCCACAAAGCTTCCACAAGTGAAGAAGAGATGATCAGCATCCTCCATGACCTCCAAGCACCTGGGGCACTCTGGATCAACCCCCTGGATGAAGCACGTAAATATGTCATTTTGTCAATAGCATGCCTTTCCTAAATAGCCATAAGAATATCTTCATTCGTATTGGAATCTTTTACTTCTAGATCCACTTGCAGTCCACCACACCCCCTGGATCAAAAGTCATGGGGTCCTTCAGAGCCCTGTAAGCCTTGCCAACTGAATAGAACCATCACACCAACACCTGCAATCCCGTCCATCTGTGGTCCCAACCACCTCCTCGAGCTCCCCCAACATGGTCAAGACCTCCTCCTCTCACTTCTCAGAGAGCTCAGATCTAAATTGAGGAAAAAATCGTGTCCATTCCAAACCTTTGCTACCGAGCAATTTGGATGCATTGTTGACGCCTTCAATCGCAGGAGCCTTGCGCCCAAAGCCCCACCCTCACTCTAGCCGTCAGTCTAGAAACGAAAGTTTGCACCATCCCCAACCACAAGCCCTAGAAATGGATGTATATCTTGCGTCACGCTGCATATGCCCCTCCAGAAGAAAGATGACGTCCCATCAACGTCTCCTATGACTGAAAAAGAAAGTCCAGGCTCATAGATTCTCCGAATAAGATTACACACTAGACTGTCATAGTCACTCCAAATACGGGTGACCTATCTCCCGAGTAACGTCTTGTTCATCTCCTCCACACTACGAACACCAATGCCCCATCATCCTTTGGCCATGACATCACCCCCACTCCACCAAAGGAAAGCCATATGGTTGCCCATATGACAACAAGAAAAAGTGTCTTATGATGGACTCAAGCCTCTTCCTAACCCCAACATGCATGAGGCTAGCAGATAGGAAGAAGATTAGGATTGCCGAAAGAACCGAACGTAGCAACACTAGCCTGCCGCCCCTGGACAGGTGAGCAGACTTCCACCCATCTAGCTTCTGCTCCATCTTCTCAACCATCGGCAACCAAGCCTCAAATTTTGATTTCGGTCACCGTTTCGATGACCGTCCGACACGAAATTTATGCCGAATTTTGGTCGAAATTCGATCGAAATTTCGGTAGTATTTGAATTGGCCCCCCCAAATTTCAGTCAATATAGACCATTTTGCCCGAATTTTGTTTACCTATCGAAACCAAAATTCGATCGAAATTCGGCGAAATTTGATCCTATGCCGGCAACCAGTCAGCTACCTGCATCCTGCCAGCCAGCCACCAACGACACGCCAAGGTAACGCAATGACATATCCTTACATGACGATCGCTACCAGCTCGCGCACATATCAATCTCAGCACATGCCAGGCCAAACAGAACGAACTCTGACTTGTCCCGATTCAACCTCAACCCAAAAACAACACCAAACAAGTCCATAATCATTGATAATCCTCTGCAACTATCATCTCCTCCCTCCGCAAAAAAAATCATGTCATCCGCGTATTGGAGGATGTGGATAGATATCCCATTCTTAAAGTAACCACTGCAATATCTCCCAGGCTCCAACAACAACCCGGTCAACCATGACCGTCAAAGCATCGGAAACTGGAACAAAAAGTAACAGTGCAAGTGGACATCCCTGATTAATACCTTGCTGAGGCTAAAAGAAACTTCCCTTCGGTTATCCATTCACTTGAACAACGCAATACACGGCTGCCACACTCCTTTTCATCCACGTAAACAAATCAACCATGACCGTCAAAGCATCGGAAATCAAAACAAAAACTAACGGTGCAAGCGGACATCCCTGACGAACACCTTACTGAGGCTGAAAGAAACCTCCTTCGGTTGTCCATTCACCTGAACAACACAAGACGTGGTTATCACACACCTCTTCATCCATAAGATCCACTTACCCGAAAAGCCCCTCATGTATAGGGAGGCCCAAAGGAAGCGCCAATCCACGCGGTCACACGCCTTCAAAAAATCAGCCTTCCACAGAACGCCATTCGCCTTCCTCCTGCGCCAATATGCTACAATCTCTGAAGCGATAACACTGTCCATGAGTTGTCTACCAGGCAAGAAAGCACTTTGAGCTGGTGAAATGATCTTGTTCACTACACCTCCAGGACGGTTGGCCAGTAGCTTGGACACAGTCAAATATATCGCATTGGAAAGTGCTATTGGTTTAAATTCTCAATTCATGTTGCCACATCCTTCTTAAAGATTAGGAAAATGAAAGATCGATTTATCCGATGAAAGCCAAAGTTACCTCATCAAATTCAGCCACAACTTCCAACACCTCCTCCGCAATGAGATCCCAAAACTCCCTGTAGAAGACGACATGATAACCGTCCCGTCCAGGGCAGTCATTTGGATTCAGCCCAAAACATCCTCATGGACCTCCAATAACGCAAACCCCCTCGTTAAAATCTCAGCTTCCGGGTCAGAAACTGGACTCACTCCTAACCCCAACCATCGTGAACCACCATGAGGGTGACACCTGCTCATGTCCCTTAAATAACCAGTAATCGACCTCGCTACCTCCCCCTCCACACGAAACTCCTCTCCCCCCTCTATCGAGTGTATTATGTTTCTCCTCCTACCACTTGCCCCTGCGTGCAAGAATCTCGTATTGGCATCCCCCTCCTTCATCCACTTCTGTCTCGATCTTTGTCTTTACTCACATTATCGCTTTCGATCCTCATCCTCCAGGGCTTCTGGACCAACCCTCGCCTCACAAGTTCCTCCTCATCCAACCCCTTTCATCCTCCAGCAAATCCAACATCCTCATCTCCTCCTGCGTCCGAGTCCTCCTTAACTCCCGCTCTGCCCGAATCTCTCTTTAATACCATAAGTTTGCGTCGTAGTGCGTCCAACTTTGACACTAATCTCACTGTAGTCGAACCCTCCACCACCAATCTCGACCAGAAAAAATAGACCATATACCGAAAACCCCCTTCCAGCAACCAACATCTCTCAAATCTGAAATATAAAGAGAACCCCTTGCTACTGCAATAGTCATGACACAAAGACACACAATTCGATCTTGATCTGGGAAGGGAGGCCATAATAGCCAAGTTGAACATCTCCATAGCTTTAATAGAATGAAACCGATCGATACACGAACGAGATGATGAGCTCCTCTAGGTGTATCCATTGTTAGCATCATCCATAATCTCGAGGCCAAGCTCCTCCACAACCTCACCAAATAAGACCGAACTAGGATCATGCACACCTCTCCTCCTCTGCCTATCCTCCGCTTATAGCGTAATATTAAAATCCCCGCCTATCATCCATGCCATATCCGGAAATCTCACTCTAATATGTCGAATCTCATCCCACAATGCCATATTTGCGGATGCACCCACAATACCACACACCGAGGTCACTACTAGACGGGAGTTATCCGCCTTGCTTGCCAACGCCACAGAAACCGAGTGAGTCAGGATCACCTCTTCGACAAAATCGTACTTGTCACCATTTCATACAACCACTATCCCCCTTGAGCTTCCATCTGCCAAAATCGATCTGAACTCCATAAGATATGGATCAGAAATGATACTACATCTGACCAATTCCCAGGAATCCATTTTTATCTCCTGGATGCATGCAATATCAATCTTCCACTCCGCAAACATGGACCCAATCGCCAACCACTTACCTAGTTGACCCATGCTCCTCACATTCCTTGTTATGAGCTTCATCGAGAAACCAAGGGGGAGCCCTCGCCATCTGCACCCCAACTGCTAATGCAATTTCCTGCTCGTAGTGCCCCTCAGCTTCACTTTCCTCACTCCTTCCTGTCATCACACTGTTAGGCACCCCTTTTTCATCATCGCCATCATCATTTTTTATCCTTACTATTTCCGCCTTCGGATCAACAGTCATCTCCGCCTGGGTAAATAAAAACTGCTGCACTCCCCCTCCTGCTGCTCCTTCTTGTCCCATCATTAGATCCTCTTTCATGTTACCCAACCCATCCTCAATTCCTTCAGCTCTAATGAGCATTTGAACCCCCTCTAGCAGTCCTAATCTAGAGCATTTGATCGACGACGTTCCACGAGAAGGTCAGCAGATGCGTTGCCAAATTCGATCCCAAACCGTCAAAGTAATGCTCCTCCTGATTGCGTTGCGTCGGCTCCAAGTACACAACCCCTTCCCGTGCTTCGTTCGATGCAAGAGAGAAGCCGCTCTTCTTAAAGCATCCAATCTCCCTCTTACTTTCGATCCCTCCCCATCCATTCTGGCAATAACACCTCTGCGAGAGGATCTCATGGCTCCCATCACCACCGCCGACGGAGCTCTCATCCGTTACCCTGAGATCCGGCGAAGCCACATCACCCTATGGCCTGCACCCCTGGACGATAGGGGTTTGACCACAGCGTCCAAGTTCTGAGTCTCCACAAGTTGCAGAAGCCCCTGGGCGATAAAGAGATCATCATCCTCCTCGACCCGGATCCAAACTTTGAGATAGAAAGATCCGCATAAGGGCCCGAGTCTGCCTCCATCTTCCGTTGACAAATCGCACCCGAATAGGTAACATGTACATCCAGAACGAGGAGGGTGCACCAATCACCTATTCAGACTCCCATCTGGAGTGGTGCCTATCGGGTTGGGCATACTCAATCGAGAAAGATCTTTAGAGCCCCCAACCGATGCTTCCCTCATAATTCTCGAGACGACGCTAGGGATATCCCATGGCGTCTGTTTGCCTTCGTTGCCCTTGGAACCGACGACCATCGGCTTCTCGCCCCCTTGGTGCATCCCTTGGGCCCTGAGCTCCTTCGGCCACCGACAATGCCTCCCCCGATGCTCCACCAGCTTCAAGAGTCACCAAGGTTACAGAAAGTGGAAGTCGGTACTCGGCCAGTAGGGTCACTGACTAAGGATTAATCAACAGTTGGACGACTAATCAGATTTAGTCGGTCATTAGTCGGTTTTGATTTTTTTAATCATTTTAAATATATAAATCATTTTTTATACATATATTTTTATATATTAACATAGATTTGTGCATTTTATACTATTATAATGAAACAAAAGAAGTAATTGACTTTAAATATAACATTAAGCATATTAGTATAAGTTTGCTTTTAAAAAAAGCAAAAACTAAAAAAAATAAAAAAGCTTGATGTAGAAATCGATCGATTAGTCGGATTGACTGACTAGTGGCCGACTAGGCCTAGTCGAGTCGGCTACTCCCTCGACTAGACTAGTCGGGCCGACTAGTCGGCCTAGTCAGCCGACTTTTACAGCTTGAGAGTCACCAACCATAAGAACATCGACCTCTGACTGATCCACATCATTGCCCTCGATGGGGATTGGGGCTTCCTCCCCCTCATCACGAGAACCACCTTCGAGCCCTCGCCTCGCTTCATACCGGAGCTGCACATCTCCAAGTCCTCGCCAATGTGTTTCAAGGTTTCCCGTAAGACATTGATCTTTCTGTACCTTAGAGTCACTCTGGCGACAACAAGCTTCCACATCGTTCTTCGTCCTGCACCACTATTGAGGAATCTAGGCCTTCTCCATGAATTCGTACCTCTCGATTCAGGGGGTAGGCTACCCTCCAGAATTCCCTTGATTACCTCATTCGCACCCTCGATGATAGACCCCTAATACATAGGGCTTCTCCTGCATCCAGACCGTATCAACGTAAAGGCCTTTACCCTTCATCAACATCACCCTCTCCTGGAGTCTTTGCAAAGTTTCTACTTCACCTTCTCCAACAACGAGGCTATCTAGTGGGGACTCCTCCGAAGCACCGCTCGCCAGAACATCAACAACTGATCGAGATTTGCATCAGAAAGCATTTCGACAGGTGGGATCATCGTTGCCAATTCCGTGTTGGCCTCGATTGCCTCGACAACCATACTTTTCGGTAGCTACATCGCAACCATATCCTTGACTAGTTCCTCCTTTCGTCATAATCCCTTCGGCGATGCCCTGGCTTTCCGCAACAAAAACACAATTGTTTCGCCGCTTTACATGCCCAAGACATGTGATCGATGGCGCCGCAACGAAAACACCATCTCGTAGCACCACTCCTTGCCGCCGATGTTCACCCCTTCTTCGGTCGACTCCATGGATCGTCCCTCTTCCATAACTACATCCTGCACCTCCCCTTCCTCTCCCTCAGTCATGGTGGCCCTCCGCTCGCTATCTTTGGCGCCATCCTCTCCTAACACACTCCCATTTCCTCCGCTCCCACTCGCTCCGCTCCCACTCATCACCAAATTTGAAGTTTTGCAATCTCTTAGCATGTTCAATTACATTATCTATATACATTGCCCCCTCCTGAAAAATAGAACCATTCCGAATTAGCGACACAGACCATAGGATATTAGTTGGCTTAAAAAAAGACCATAGGATATTAGCAACCGAAACTTTGGTGGGGCTACTCCCAAGACCAAGAGCGCCCATGTACTCCAAGAAGTCGACCCAGTCGACTACCGAAACCCTCTCAAGAAGTGCCGTGACCCACACCTCCCTAGCAACATGGCCCCAAGGAATAAATGCTTGACACTCTCCTCCTTTGTCGAACATCGCTAACAGGTGTAATCATACCTGTGAAAGAATCAAGATCTTCTCTCATCTGTCATAAAGCGATCCCTCCTTAAAAGCCAAATAAAACATCGGATTTGTAATGAGACCTTCCAACTCCATAGGTCCATGAATCGATCTGAGACAGTCACTAGATCCAAGACCTCCAACAGGTATGACCCTATAATCCTTCTTAGAGCTTGCCCTTTAAGGGTTCCTAGTAGTCGGACGAGTCGAATGTTGAACATCACACCCATCAGTCGATGAGGTGGGAGAACGTTGACGCACTGCCTCCCATCCATCAACGACAATCACTATCAAGCCTTTATTCTTCAAATTTACCACAATAATCGGGTTATGACGCCCCACAACATCTGTCTGGGGATCCACTGCATTGGAAGAAGGTGTTGAAAAACTACACGGACCCTCTGACACACCCCCAAAGAAGCCCCAGAGTAGAACCAACATCTTCAACAGTACCACAAAACCCAAAGAGACCTCATGGTTGAGATACCGCATCACCAGTCAGGAATCCAAAACCTCCTGGCGATGGTCTTAGAACCTCCGATCGAGGTCGAGAGCCTCTTGCAGGGGCCATGAAGTTACGAGGTGCTTCGAACGGTGATCCACAACCTCCAAGCAGAGGCTAAGAGTAAGGTTTGAAAAAACGAAAGGTGGAACGAGGTGTTTTCCCCGGAAGCGAGGCGAGGCGCAACCTCAAGGCGGTCGAGGCGTAAGCCTCAATTTGTATAGGAATATAATTACAAAGTGGAGGCAAAGGAAACTTCTCCTCGAGGAAAAGAAACGCATTGCGGAGTGGATGCAAAGATTAAGGATTAGATGGGTACGGGAAGGGGATGCCAATACATCCTTCTTCTATCGCTGTGCAAATGGGAGGCGTAGATCTAATGCCCTACGCTCAATTACTATCGAAGGGAGCTGCGTGGAAGGAAATAGAGAGATGGGTCTTGCCATTTCGAAGTACTTCAGGGACGTTACCTCGGCAACAATACCTAGGAGATGGAGGTGGCTGGGTCGGGGGACCAGGTCGGTAACGAGGGACTCTTGGGAGAGCCTGACCCGTGATGTTGGTTTGGAGGAGCTGAGGGACGCGGTGTGGGATCTGAACGACGATTCATCGCCTGGCCCAGATGGGTTCCCGATCTCCTTCTACAAGGACTTTTGGGACGTCATTGGTTTGGAGGTGCTTGAGGTGGTGAAGGAATTTTGTAGGGGAAACACGTGCTTCTATAGAATCAACCGCGCACACCTTGTCCTTCCGAAGTCGTCGGCGGCCGCTTCGATCGGGGACTTTCGGCCCATCACCGTCTCGAATGCTCTATATCTGATCACGACGAAGGTTCTGGCGCGTCGGCTCAATGTTATCCTCGAGAATATTATCTCTCCGGCTCAGTCGACGTTCGTCCCCGGTCGTCAGATCTCGGACTGCGTCTCGCTCGCCTCTAAGATTATTGCGGATTGGCGGAGGAGGGATACGAGCGGCATGCTTTGGAAGGTGGACTTCTCGAAAGCTTATGATACTCTTGACGGGAAATTTCTGTGGAGCGTGCTGAGGAGAAAGGGCTTCCCCGACATATGGATTACTTGGATGCGGCGCTGCATCACCACGACGTCCTTTTCGATCCTGGTCAACGGGCGGCCGGAGGGGGGTTGGATTCAGCCTCGCAGGGGAGTGCGTCAAGGGTGCCCTCTCGCGCCAATGTTATTCATTCTCGCGGCCGATGTACATTCTGACATGGCGGATGGTGTAGTTACTCGCGGCTTGACTAGAGGCTTCTCGAAGGATGGGCTGGAGGTTCCGATCGCCCAGTACGCTGATGATACTCTATTCTTCATCGAAGGGGGCATCGAGGAGGCTAGCGGCATGGCGATGACTCTAGAGATATTGTCTGAATTATCGGGCCTGACTAAGAATAACATGAAATCGGTTTTCGTTCCTTTTGGGCAGGTGGAGCTTGTGTCTGAGAACCTGAAGTCTGTGCTGGGATCGGGGCGATCCTCGCTTCCTCTTGAGTACCTGGGCACGCCTTTGTCTCTGGGGCGGACTCGGATCCGCGATTGGTTGAGGGTGGTGGAGAAGGTTGAAGCCAAATTATCGGGTTGGAAAGCTGCGGTTCTCTCAAAGGGTGTCAGATTGGTGCTTTTGAAATCCGTCCTGTCCTCCATGCCCATATTTCTTCTCTCCAACCGTAAGATGCCTAAAGGGTTGCGGGCGCGGCTGGAGAAGCGAATGCGCTCATTCTTGTGGGGCAATGGTGCGGCCGGGACTAGGGGGATCCATTTGGTGAGTTGGAAGGAGGTCTTGCACCGGAAGATCGACGGGGGCCTGGGGGTGAAATCCCTTGAACAAATGAACGAAGCCCTTTTGCTGAAGTGGGCTAGCAGGATTTGGAGTCCGGGGGATGACCTTGCCTGCACTGTGATCCGTAAGATTTACGCCGTCAGGGGCGCTCCTCCATCGCTGTCCACTGGCCCCAACGCTCCGACTACATTTTGGCGCAGCGTGGTGAAGGCCTTTGTGAGCAACATCGCCCTCTTTAGACATGTTCTTGGGCGGGGAGACTCCTTCTCATTTTGGACTGATGATTGGTCGGGGGGTAGGATGTTATGCTCTCGTTATCCCCGGTTGTTTGCTCTTGCAGGGGACAAGTTTTGCTCGGTTGCGGCTTGCTGGGATGATGGGCTCTGGTGTCCTACCTTTACTGCCTCCCTTTCTGACCAGAGGTTCGACGATTTCTTGGCGTTGCTGGAGTCCTTACGGGAGGTGGGGCCGTCTGGTGGGAGCAAGGATCACTGGAGCTGGAAAGAGGGTCCCTTCTCGGTCAGGGGGGCCTATGGCACCATTTCTAGACCTCCCCCGGCCGACTCCGACTTACTTATCAGAGATTGCTCTCTTATCTGGTCTCTAAGGCTCCCGGAGCGAATTGGTTTTTCCTTTGGATACTCAGGCGTAAGAGGCTGATGACGAGGGATAGGTGCGTGAGACTTCTTGGGGTTCATTCGGACATGTGTTTTATCTGTAATGCGACGATCAAATCGGTGGAGCATCTCTTTTTCTCATGCTCCTTGGTTTCGCAATTGTTGCAGGAGATGGGCCCGGGCTGGTGTAGCTGCGGTGACTTCTAATCTTTTTGGGAATCGGCCCACGCAAATTCGCACAGGCCTCGACTGGAGCGGATATACCCCCTGGCCATTCTCTGGGCAGTATGGAGGGGAAGAAATGACCTTCTGTTTTCGGGTCAGCGTTTTTACAAGGAAAATGTGTGTGTTAGCTAATCACATGCTTGACGAGTGGAATATGTAATGGGTAGGGCGCTGTTGTTTTGGCTCGTTAACTCTTTCTTTCTCTTTTGCCTTAATTAATAAAACTTGGGGCGGGCACCACTGAGTGTTTCCCCTACCTTCTAGACTTCAAAAAAAAATTACAAAGTGTATAATAAATATATTTATTGGTGAAATAATCTAATCTGGCAAACATATAATATATAACAATGTAGTATATGATGATATTAGGAAGATAAGAACATTAAAAAAGATTTGTCAATGCCATAAATCTTTCTACTAAATTTCTACCCAGTCAAAAAGAAATCATTGGCTATAACTATTACTAAAATATTTATAGAAAAGGGATTGTCTATAGTTGTCATTAAAGATACATAAGTTGTTCATATGAATCATATGATTTGAATCCTAATCGTATATTCTACTGAACCCAGATGAAGAACGGTCTGATGTCCCCCTGTGCCATCATACTCTACCAGTACGGAGGTCTTACTGTCCGGTCAACGAGCCTGGGGGTGCTAGGGGGGGCTAAGGTTGTCCACCCTTGCGGGGGTTACAAGAGGCATCATCCCTGTCCCAAAATTTTTTCTTATATGGTTATTCGAATTCACACGAGTTTCTTATATGTTGAAGGGTGTAATAGTAAGAGTTCACTGGAATAATTGAACATGTTAATGGTGAATATGAATTTGAAAGAGGTCAAATTTAAGCATTCATGTTGCATAAATATATAATCAACAACTAAGCCTTTATTAATATATGAAAATACCAATAGAACTAATTATTTTATTTAAAAAATACTTGAAAAAACCCCTAACGTCTTACCTTGTGCCTCGCCCCGCCCTGCCTCGCCTCGACCACCTCAGGTATCCGAGGTACACGCCTCAACCCGGGTGTCCGAGGTGGTCGCCTCAAGGCTCTTTGGCTCCGCCCCGTTTCGCCTCGAGCGCCTTTGTGCCTCGAGGCGTGTTTTTTCAAACCATGGCTAAGAGCTTTTAGGCGGAGGAGGCATAGGACAAGGACCTTTAGGCGGAGGAGGCGAAGGCTGCAAGCCTTCGAGTAGAGGGCAACAACCTATAGGCAGAGGTAGCGGAGTTCGAGAGCCTCCAAGCGAAGGGCAAAACCCTCCAAGCAGCGGAGAGGAGTTACCATGAGCTCCAGGTAGCGGTCCAGCACGCCGAGAGGATGACTAGGCGTTCCCCCATGCTCTTCGAGAGCTCCCATCTCCCCAAAGATGAGTCGTAGAGCAGACCACCGAGGACCAGCAAAGCGTGGGGGCCCCCACGACCACCCTCACCCCTCACTCCATCTCCCTCACCTCTCTCTTCCTGCCTTTCAAGGTTTCGAGAAACCTTAGAATTGTCCCCTTTCCCTACCCCTTACGAACGGTGGGCTCCATCTTGTTACGAATGGTGGTCTGAATGTTAATTTTTGATAGATCTTGAAAAGAAAATAATTGAATGCATACAATAAAAATGTATGTAATACATCTTTCATTCATAAAAATAAATGACCACATATAACATGTTTTCAAAACAATCATGCATGCATCTAAATTAATAACAAAATAATACCCGAAGATCATCAAAATTAAGAGTCACAAGGCAGATATCTATATTACCTTCCTTTCTTATTTGTACTCACAAGTCACAATTGTGCTCACAATAATTCTTCTATATTATATACGAGTAATAACCTTGTATTTTATCTTGTGCTTCATGTATTCATGTTCATTTTTGTTTAAAAGGTTCCAATGCAGGGATATAACAAATTAAACCGGACTTTGAGCTGGCAGCCTGGTATCACTGGTGGCATGCCATGGATATGAAGTAGCTTGGGAAGCTCGTGATGATGACCATGGAGTCGGAGACAATATATGAGTTGGGAATGATCATTCACGAGGAGGATACATGTCAAGTAGAAGTCGGGAAAGATCCCCATAACCATCACCACGAAAAACACTTGTCTCACCATGGCTTTGGGACTAATGATCTTGGGAGTCTAGCTAGGCATCGTGATAGTTTTCACTATCACAATCATAGCCATACCCGTACCCATAAGATGGAGAAGTTTGAGGAGGAACATAAAAGGATCCAAGCAACATATTATATTTTCTTTCATCATGCGATCCATGTCCACCAAGAAGATTTGATGCTGCTCCAACGCCATGACGTTGCCAACAAGATGATATTTCGGTCCTAGTGACTCTTCCTCTTTCGAGTCTCTTCCCACAAAAGTTGCATTTAAGCTTGGATTTGTTGCCATATGGTGAAGTGGCATACCTTCATCCTATCTCCCCACCACGTCTTTAAGCATCGGATAGTTAAGATTCAGAGGTGGAACACGAGCCATGATCTTGATTCTCTAATGGAACTTGTTAGAACACTCATGAAACACACACCCACACCCCAAATCACCAATATAGACTAGTAATTAGTACCTATTAGTTATAACTAATTTACTAAGTTAATTGTAATTTCAGTTACTTAATTAATATGTAACTAAATAAAGAAAATGCGTAAATATGGAATTAATAGTTTCACATGAATCAGCTTGTATCATGGCCTCAAATTTCAACGAAATTCGATCGAATTTCTGTCGAATATCGATATCCCGTCGAAATCGAAATTCGACAAGAATGATCGAAATGACTAAAATATAGTACAAAAAATGATCGAAATGATCGAAATTTCGGTCGGTCACCGAAATGGTGACCGAAACCGACATTTAGGGCCTTGGATTATATGCTACAAACTTTAAGAGAAATATATGGTAATTTAGAGTAGAATCAGTAGATTTGAACACATCAATTAAAAATCCTAAAAGACTCTCCCTAAGATCTCAATAAATACAAGAATTCATCTAGAAAAAACCCAAGAATAGGCAACATGATGCCAAGATATTAAAAAACCCTAAGCAATCTACCTCAAAAATGATTTAAAATCAAGAAAATCACATTAGAATTCTTCTTTATGGAGACAACACGCTTCTGGCTGAAACTTGCACTGAAATTCTCCAATTTCGACCGATACGATGCAACAAACCCGACATATCCAATGCCTTGCGAGGTATCTTGCTGATATCCAGGAGTTCAGTATACATCGGATATTTTATTCCATGCTTTAGGGCAATTCTTTGGTGGTTATTGAAAGTGACTTTAGGTAGTAGTATAAAAATGCACTAATACCAATATCTGAAGAAGCTGGGGGAATGGGGGTATACGAAACGAGAAACACCATTGTTAATGTCTTCTTACATGTTTACATAAATGTCCAAGTCTACGAGAAAGTCGAGTGATTGTGTTGAAAGAACTTTGGTCCTGTGTATATCGCATTGTGGCAATTCTCCAGAATGGGAAGGAAATGCGTCCATCTGATTTTTTATAATATTGTTGGTGTTTTATATTTCAGATGTATATTTGCTTAACTGCTGTCTTAATTTGATTAAATGCGTTATCATGGGCAGGATTTCTATTCAGTTCTTGGTGTATCCAGAAATGCAAGCAAATCTGAAATTAAAAGTGGTAAGTAGTTTTAATTCGTTAACCTTTCAATACTGATACATGCTTATATATTTTCAAGGTTTGAAATCTCGATTTCGATTTCGTTTCGGTCCCCCCAAAACAAAATTTCGCTAAAATTTTGGGAAATTTCGGCCGTTTCCGTGGAAATGCCGAAAATGGCTCAAAAAGCCATTTTTCGACCATTTTTTTGTAAATTAAGTTCTTCCTACAACAATAAATAACTTACAAATAAACACTTATATCACACATATCAGTCATATCGACCGAATCGATGTTAATGCTGATTCTTGGCTGATACATACTGGAAACGGATTATCATCTAATCCAAGATCTTAAAACAACAATAACGTACAAATGCACACTTATCACACATATATCTTATCCATATGCCTTATATCACACATAGCGATCATATCAGACATATTGTTGAGCTGACTGATAGGTACTGGAAATGGAAATCGAAATACCTAAGTTAACAATACTTAGAAGACGTCTTTTGTTCGTAAAAATAAATGAGCATTCGATTCTAAAATGTAGATAATGATTAATTAGACAATATTTCGTTCATAGAAATAACCGTCGTGGATAAAGTTCTAACGAATTACAAAATTAATTACAGACTTACAGTAAAGATGCATTTGACAAAGATAAATGACAAACAGAATGAAACGAGAAGCTATAGAGTTGTTTCATTTCCGTTGCTTAAACCCAAAGGGAGGGAAGCTCCCCAAGTTGATGAATCGTCGTATGTATCCTTGTCACACCATACCCTATTAGATAGGGGTCTCGCTGCCTGGTCAACGAGCCTGACGGGGGGGGGGGGGTGTTCTAGGGGGAGCAGGTGCACTCCCCCGACCTGAAACAAAACATATAACTCATTATGTGTTTTAATATTGAGAATAGGTAATAAGTAGTAAAATCAAGCTCACATAGATAATATCGTTGATAAACATAGTTATCGGCGGAATTTTGTTGGTATCGGTTGAAATCCGGGAAATTTTGTACATAAAATCATGAATTTCAATAAAAAATGGGTCGATATGTCGAAATATCACTGATATCAGTCGAAATCCGGGAAATCGACATATAAGGAAATATCGATACCCGGAACTTGTCGAAACCGAAATTTCGTGAAATTTCAATCCATGCATATTTTACAAATGATCATAGATGCTGTCATGCTTGTATTCTATTGAAATATTTGAGTTGTTTGTCCGTTATTGTTCATACCGGTCTTTTCTTTCGTGTGATTTTTAAAAAAGGGTTTACCAGTTGATGTCACGAAGTTGATTTGGTTCTAGGATTATTGAGTTTCTTTTGTTTGTAGATTATATCCTATTGCATATTTTCCACTGCTTATTTTATGTGAAATAGGTAATTAATGGTTCATTAAGGGGTACCCATGGTTCAAAAATCCTTAGATTTTAGCTGCATACCCAGAGGGGGGGGATAATAATCCTGACAAACCTGCCTTATTTTGATTCGATTTTTTTTCTTTGAAGGGGCGAAGAATAATACATATTTGCTGCATTCATTGTGTAGATGAATTGTTATCGTAGTTGACTTTCTAATGAACTAAACCAAACAAGAAAAAAAAATACTTTTGACAGCTTATTTAAGCTGGCGGGCTGGTCTGGGTGAATATCTTTTTCCAGTAAAGATACATAAGTTATTGGCCGTTACAAAATGGGGGTGGTTGATGCATAAAATAAGGAATAATGGTGAAATGTGATGTTGGATACCATGCTATACATTGTAAAAAGTAAGGCAACCCTGTTTACGTGTTTCCAAGTATGTATTTGTACGCATGCTATTGATGTAATTTATGTTTCCATTTCTAGTATCTTCTATATTCACTAGTAAGGTAATTGATGTATCTTCTCTATTTAGCAATACCGTGGTAATTCATGTAATTGAAATTTAGGGTTCCTATACAAGAAACCCTACCCCCGTTAGTAGAATTATCTCATCCCTTCCATTATTTTTCCACATGGTATTCAAGCGACCGTTTGAGATATGATTTTTAAAAGTGAAAGATGGAACACAATTTTTTCTCTGGAGTCAAGGCGGGGCGTAGCCTCAAGGTGGTCATGGCATATATCGAGGTTTTCTTCTAAAGAGGATGCAACTGAGCTAATTTTATTGTATAGTATTAAGAAAATAATATTATACACAAATCTCCATATATATAGTAATTAAATGATTTTTAGTTTATGTCTTAAATGTCGAAGAGGAATAAAGGGTCGGATACATTACGCTTGAGAGTTTATTATACGACCTTTAAACTCTCTCATGTGAAAATATCTATTGCTTTTCTTGAATTTTCTTATAATATCCTTGTATGGTAGATATCGTGACTAGTATCCACCTAAATTCTATTTTTCAACAATTAGTTCTTCCATTATTATATTTTGTATCATATTTGATACTTGAAAGAAACTAATAACTTTCTCTAAAAAAAGAAACTAATAACTTAAACCTCAAATCTATATTTTTTTATAAATGGCTTTCATTTGTTGGTTCAATTGTAAATTCATGCAAAATTCTTAAACAAAAAGACACATATGTACAATGTAAATAAAGCTGATTGTTTGCTATACCACACTTTATCCCCTCTAGTTTGCATCAAAATACAATTCAAGATATCTCCTCTCTCACCATCATCAAGTTGAGTTGTGCTAAGATAATGCAAACACTGTATTTGTTATTACATGTTTATTAAATGCTAGAAATGAGAACTTCTCCAATGAAAAACTAACTCATGCATTTACATCATCAGTCTGAGCACATCAAGCAAATTTTTTGTTGAAATTCAGCACAATCCTTAATTAGTAAATCATATAATCTTAAAATGGAAAAAAGAAAAGGGAAAAATGTAATTTCAAGGTTTAGGTTGAAGAGGAAAAACAGTAAAAAAAGTATTTGCATCCGAGATGCATACCTCATTTTGTCTTACCACCTTAGGATCTATCGACCTCTTGAGGCATATGCCTCATCAAAACCATATGAGGCATGAGGCATCCACCTTGAGGATAGAACGTCTAGCCTCGCCTCGCCTCTAGAAGTGTGTCTTTTCATACTGTGGTTCTAGAGCAGAGCGTCGGGCCTCTTTTGCCTCGAAACCATGGCCCTGCATCAAATCCTTCTTCTCTATAACTGCTGCCACAGTTGGGATCTGTCGCCTCCATCGCTGAGCCATCTGTTGGTTTACCTCACGGATACCGATCGATGGATGCGGGTGGATCATGCAATATGACGTGGATTGCTGCGAACGCAATAATATAAAACAAACATAGCATTACATAGCACTTTCAATTACAAGATAAGCAATCATGTTAGCAATGTGAGCCCGAGGCGAACCATTCCTACAATAAATGTTATTGTAATAAATGATTTATCAATAAAAGTTATTGATGTTTTGTTTCACTCCCTTTCTGATATTGAATGAATGAATGCACTATAAGGTCCCTCTGTACAATAAGGGTTATGTACCATGGCCAACTTGATAATCATACAGCTGTTGATTCAATGAATGAATCATAGAGGCTGATGCTTGGATGAATATCTAAGGAGTTAGATAGAGGACTCATCAAGCATCATCAATGATTAACAAGTAGTGATCTCCAGTCTGAGTGGGAGATGGCAATCCCATCTCATTAGACTGATATCTGATTGACCTCTTGATGCAGGTCCTCTGCATAGGAATATTGATTCGGAGGTATCAGATTAGTTGAGTCAATGAGTTGACTTAGCGAGATCGAGATAACCAAAGACCTATGATGAATACTGTCACATCACAGGCAAACATCCTCTGACCAGAGACAGATATATTGCTATATGTCTGAGCATGTACATTTGGCAGACCAATAGGTTGATGACCTAATCAAGGTCTATACACCGGCGAGCTGGTGTGCATGTAAGGGCATATGAGTAATATGATCTCTCAAAGGGATCATACAGGTTCACTTATGAACCGGGAGACATGAGCTCACTCATGAGGTATTGGGATTGACCAAATTCCATGCATGGTCATCATGCTTTAGAAGCATGATATGAATTTGAAGGTAAGATATATGCTTTGTGAAGGCATATGATCTGTACCATATCCCAAGGACCAAGATTGAGAAACTTAATGATCAGACTATGAAGATGACAGTGTAAAAGTGATCTTTATCTTCATGATGATCATGAGTCTTCCAGTATGCAGGATGTGCAGGTATTAGGAATACCTGAAGGGTGATTTGATCATAAACGATTGTATAACCATGACGCTTCCTTTCCGAGGGAGTGATGAAACAGGTATGGATTTTAGTGACTCCTCTCATCAGAGAAGTAACCTGATCTTAGTCCATTTATTGGACATTGATCTGAATGAGATTCAGATGCAATGAGAAGATTAGGTTTACGGTCTTGATTTGATCAAGCATCTATGAGAGGTCCATGGGATCTGGATTTGAGATATGATCTCAATATCCAAGTCACTATACGTGGAACAATACAATCGCCCTGTCCTTATCTCCAAGTATCTGAGGAGAAATAGCATTGTTCTTAAATGGTTTGAGAACAATTCCATGAGATCTAAGCAAAGAGAAGTTGATGATTAAATGTGATTTAATTATCATGATGTATGAGAAATTATCCAATATAATTAAATGTGATTTAATTATTATGGATAAGAATAATGTGGATAGTAATATCCAAATTATTCCTAATATATTATAAATGTGATTTATAATGTATTAGAGAGAGTTAAATATAATTTATATTAGTAGATTAATTATTAATGTGTATTGGATACACATTGTCTAATTAATTGAAAATGTAAATTACATTTTGTTTTGGGTTGTGAATGTGATTCACAATATTCCAATGTCAAGATTGCAATATTCCCAAAATTAATTGAGAATTATTTTTGGTGAATAAAAAATTGTTGGAAAATAAGTAGAGAGAAAAATTAGGAGTTATGCAAATCCCATGTAATCCATGGGATTACCTCCCCATAAGGAAGAGGGGGGGCGACACCCATTCCCTTTAGGACTTGGTGGCCGTCCCCCTCTCCCTAATGGGAAGGTGGCTCCCAATTGCCTTCTCTCTCCTTATTTAATTGGTTTGATTTGGTATTAATATATATTTGATTTATCAAATATATTTAATCAAAATTAAATCACAAGTTGTTGGCTTTTACCAACAACAATCTTGACCATTGGATTATCATAAATCAATCTCAACCATTGATTTTATGAGACACATGGATTGAGATCCATGGATCCCAAAACCCTATAAATAGAGAGGCACCCTTGGCTCTCTCTTTACACATGCTATTGTAGCAAAAACTCTCTCTCTCTCTTTCTCATACTCGAGCCCTCTTCTTGTCTTCTCCTCTTGGTGGCCGTCCACCTTGGTGGAAGAGAAGAGTCGACGCCCGCGCCCTCGTGCTGCTGCCTCGACGCTCTGCGGTTCTTCGTCTACTTGGAGTGCTGCACTCGCGAGGGAGACGTACGATCTCGTGTGTCGAGATCAGGAGCAACCGCGCTTGGATCAACATCTTGGATTGCGAGGACACCGCGGTTCATCCCCGCGCTCGCAAGCGATCTCTCCGACGATCGGACTTGAGACAGGAGGTCTCTTCTCTTAGAGACTCGATCAACCACGCTTCAAGAGGTATTGCATTATACTTGCTGTGGTTATAGATGAAACGATCCGAGAATGGTTCTTGGATCATGTGGTTTCATCGAATAAAATTTTTTAAATTCCGCTGCACCGAACAACTAGTACGACTAGTCGTTCTTCGTCGTATCCGATACGACGATCACGCTTCCGTGATGCGCTTGAGGATCTCTCCATATCCTTCAAATCAAACACAAGTGCACACATATTTAACGTGGAAACCCTCCTGGGTAAAAACCACGACCATAATCTCATAAATCAGGCTTTCAACTTGACCTACACGTGTCTTCTTTTAAACTGAGTTTCTTATGCGAGCAACCCAACCGTATTACAACTTGAGTTGATTATGCGAGCCGGTGTTCATGAAATCGGCCGCATGCGCCGCATATGCGGCTCGCATGTGCCCCGTATATCCCACATATGCCCTGCATACTGCTCCAACATCTCCAACTTTCCAATCCTCTCATTTATGTGCTTATCCGTAAATCTGTCTCTTTCTCCATTCAATTGTAAGAATATGATGCATTTGCATACAATTGCAACACATTATACCATTATATATATGCAATGTTTTATGTTTATTTCATGTATTGTTTTCATGAGTATATGCAATAAATCATCAAATATTTTAATATATGCCGATTGAGGTTTTGCTCACGCAGTGCATGTATGTGTAACGAAGTTTTGTTATTATGAATCGTCTAATATATGGAGCTTTTATGGCTAAATATTCTTTGCGATTAAATATTAAGCAATTAAAATCATATACTCAATCATCTAACTTGATCTGTTTTTATTAAATCTTCTTTAACTCCACTTAGATATATAAATTCAACAGTAATGTTATTCATAGATATTTATTTATTTTTAAATTAAAAATCAGAAAACCATGTAGAATCGCATATACCCCACATATGCCCTCGCATACTGCTTGTTCAATATTCGGTGGCCTGTCCGAACGCGTACACATACCACTTTCCTTAACCTTGACGCGAACAACTCAACCGTATGTATACATGTAATAATCCTACTAACCTCAATATTAGAAATACATATGTAAAGAATAACATGAGGCAAAAACTACAACAATTTTATAAAGCGAGGAATGAGCTCGTAAGATTAATCACATAACACCATAGCTTTAGGCATAAAGAACGGAGTAGAAAATAGCTCTTCGATCTTTCTATCAGAGTATAGAGTGGAAAACAGAGGGAAGATAACTTGTTGCTCTTGTTGTGTGTTTTAGAATGAGGTATGGGGTCCTATTTATAGGAGATGTATAGCTAGAAGGGTTAAGGGTAGCGAATTTCGTGATTGCTGCTAACATGGTGGAAGCGAGGACATCATTCAAGCCTTCCTTTATAGATAGTTGATTGAAACTAATAAAGAAGCATTAAGCAGGAGGGAACCTGAACATTTCATCGATTTGACATGACCCTAACTCACTGCCACTAATTTCATTAGATCGGGATGACTCTTCTCTGCATGGGAAGGCTCTGAACGGTTAGAGTCTCCATAACGGTTGGCTTCAAAAAAGTAACCATTACGAACAAATCAGGAATGAAATTACCTTCAAAAATCTTATTAAAATGGAATATGTTTGATCATGATACAAAGGTGATCGATCGGAAACAAATGATTGTTCATGCAGATTTAGGTGATCGATCAGAATCAAAAGATGATTGATCATCGACCAAAATAATCAATCAAAATATAGTTGTTATAATTCAAATATTGACCGACTAGAAAAAAGAGATTGATCGATAAGCATGGTTGTAAAAGTCGCCCGACTAGTAGGTCCGACTAGTCTAGTCAATGGGATGGCCGATCGAGTACCGACTAATTCCAACTAGGTTCACTAGTCGACCAATTTTTTGCTTGGAGATACCATATTCTTATATGTTTTGTTTTTTTTATAAGTGAACTTATTATAATATGCACAATGTTCTATTTAAATTCAATTACTTTTTTATTTTATTGTGATAGTATAAAAATGTACAAAATCTATGTAGATATATGTATAAAAATGAGTTATATATTTAAAATAATCATAAAATTCAAAGCCGATTAAAGTCCGACTAAATTTGGTTAGTCGCTCAACTGCCGATTAATCCCTAGTCAGTGACCCAACCGACCGAGTACCGACTACCGACTTTTGCAACCTTGTCGATAATAGGTGGTCGATCATGTAAGAAAGTTGATTGATCAGCTTGACTCTTTGACATGAAAGTCAAAGTCAAAGATTGGAATGCAATATGCAAGATGCTTGAGGTCTTTTACATTCTAAGACAATTACAGAATGAAGGATTCGATAAAAGAAAAGACTTTGTCTTCTTCTTGAGCTTGAGATGGAGTTCCATAGCTCTGAACTCTTTGAGCTTTGTAGCATCTTCTTCACTTAAACTTGAGCTCCTCATCTTGAGCTTCTTCCTGGTCCAGTAATTTTCAAATTCTTGACCTAGCTACATTACATGCGTTTGACACAGGTTTTATCTATATGCATAAGTTTTGTTATCATCAAAATATGCATGCTCATGCACTAACAATCTCCCAACTTATGCATGAACTCACACCATCTTCGTATCATTGCCCTGAAGGGGTCTCTGCCTACAAGTGCAGATCGTATCCGCTTTAGATAATCTAGCATATATCCTAAAAATGATAGTAGATCATCTGCAATAGTAGATTATCTCTAGCGCTTTGCTTCTTTCCTCTCCCCTTCGTCCATCGCTGGAGGGTCGTAGTGCCTGTAGGTGAGGTTAAGCGGTTCTTTGGACAAGAAACAGGTCGGGTCCTGTGGATGGGCATCTCCCGCAATGCTTGCAGCATTGTTCGCCAGCATTCGAGAAGCAAAAGATTAGAGAGTCAAGGCGGAATATACATGCATGCTGTATAATGACAAGGGCCGACGAAGGAAGCTTGGGATGGAGCCATATGATGCAGAAGTGTCACATACGATTCCTAAGAAGGGAGTGGCCATCCACTAGAGGATTCCTATGCTGTGCCAACGTCTATGTTGCTCCAACATCAGTGTTGCTGAACAGTGACAATAAGAATGTGCTCATCCAATAAACATCTCTATGTCGCACCAACAACAACAGCGTTATAACCATCTCTTACGCCACGCCTGTGTTAGTAAGCACCAGCAACATGCATCCTTACATTGCATTTTTAGTGCAATTTCAGAGGGATCACCGTTACTTTCCAAGGATCCAACAAGGTTTGTTATAACCGAATAAGTTTATCATTCGTATTTTTTAACTTTGATCTGACCACGATGACCACAAATCATCGAGAAAATGCCTCGGTATCCACCTTTTTTATTGTAATACATGAGACTTTCACTAAAGTCAAGGGTATATATAATTATGTACTCTTGTTTTAGGCTTATTAAGGTATTTATTTGCGGTTAGAGGAAGTACTATATCCTCACAAAAGATCCTCTCAAGGCAAATGACATGGAATATGAACCATGATTACAAGATAATTAGCAGGTTTGAATTGGTTGATGTGCATCATACCATCTTAACCTATCTCCCTTACAACGAGGCAACTTAGGAGATGTGGAGGAGTTGTCTCATACGTATGTTAAGGCTTTAAGCAGAAAACTAAATCCAACCTTGATGACATCTACATGTGGATTTGATCCATTCTTATGGGGACTCCTCCGTAATCTACTATATCAACAAATCATTTGGCTTTATGAGGGTGCTTTGAGTGCTATGCCTATAGGTTTTCTGTAGGTATAGTGATGCAATGTGAATCGGATAAATATGACCTCATTTTTCTATTTTATCCGTTAATTAGAGTCTAATTTTATTTGCGTTTTTCGAGTCGTTGTAATTTTTATTTAAATAAAAGAGATCGCATGTGATCTCAAATTAGTTAGTCAGTTTCAATTTAAATTTTGAATTTAGTTAGTTAGAGTCAAATTAGGATAAGGTGGATTTGAATTTTGATTCAAATCAATTAGAGTCAATTTAATATATTGGGGCGATCACCATCGAGTGACTCCCCCTTTTTTGAGTTTTTTAAAAAAATCAATTAGAATCAATTTGAATTTTATTTCTATCTTTGTAACCCCATCCCTCCTATAGAAAGGGATGGTAGTATATTGTTTTAAACAATTGAAGTTGAAATTATTTTGAGAATTATCTCATCTTTCTCGTCTCTCTCCTTCCCCACGCGATCTCCGCGATTCTCTTTTCTAAAATCACTCGTTCTCCGACGAGTTCTCTCTTCTCAATCCCTCCAATTTCTTCCCCACCAAATATCTCCACCTTCAATTATTTTTTTATCCGTTGCAAAATTCCGTTTGCATCAATTGGTATCAAAGCATGCCATCTAGATCGTCCTCACGATCTGGCGATCCCTCCCGTCGTTCACACGGAAAGTCCAAAGGATCTCGCTACAACGACCGTGCATGGCGTGCCGAGGTTAGACAAGCATTATCTAATATGCTCCAAGTTTGTGTCGATATGCAAAATTTGGCGTCAGATACGAGAGTCACGGAATATCGAGGCATTGACACACCAACTATAAGAGAATGCCGCCAAATCGAAGCCTTCCACCACCGAAGCCGATGTCTAGATTTTCGACGAAGAAAAACTCGTCGTCGACAAAAATCTGCTTGCTGTCCAGGTATTTTCAGACTTGCAAATTCATCAGAAATCGATCTACAGCCCACCCACCACCCCCTCGCGGCCCCCCTCCTCCACCCTCGCACCTCCGGCCCCTCTCGCTGCATCCGCATCCCTAGTTCCAGTCCCAACCCCCCCTGTTACCCCCGCACCCCATGCAGCATACCTGCCACTGTCGCCACTCCCTCCCGCCGCGACCCCCGTAACCCCTGCGGCATAACCCCCCATCTCCCGTGCTCTCCCAGGCAACCCTCCTTGCCCCACCACCACCGCCATTCCCCCTCTCCGCCACCAACACACCCCCTGCAACACAAGCCCCAGCCCCCGTTGTCACCCCCACACCCCCAGCGCCCCCACCTGCTGACCATGTGCGCCCAGAGGAGCCCCCAACCTTGTCACCCTTTCCTGTGCGACCCCTAGTGCCGTCATCAACGCCGCCAACATTCTCTCCCGCTCCATCACCCCCTTCCGTCGCCACCCTCACACCCCCGACGAAAGCCCCTACCCCACTGCCGCTATCACCCCCACCCGCAACCTCTGTAACTCCCGCACCCTCGCCAAAACCTGTCTGGCACGCCCAACACCACCACAACCAGTTGATGGTGGCATCTCGCTGCCCTTGCTTGATAGACCGCAACCCCCCTCATGCGATCCACCGTCGTCACCGTTCATTCCGACACAGCCGCAATCGAAGTCACTGCCGTTGGAGTTGTTCTCAAATCTGCCACCATCGAGTATTTGAGGAGAGAGAAACCCTAACATGGGGCTCTCCTCGAAGGGGAATCGGATTCCACCAAGATAGGAATTTGGGATTCATTTGGAATAATTGCGGGAAAGGCCCCCCTTTCAAAAGTTTTTATTCAAAGGAGAAATTCAAAAGCCCCCCTTACAAATTTTTTTTTTAAATGAAGGGGTACGAAAATTGCAGAGACGCCCTCCAGTTGGAAAAAAAACTACAAACATAACGTTGAAAAGGAACTAATTGGGGGAATTTGAAGCATGGAAGGCCGTATCGATATCGATATCGTTTCGATCCACCCGGAAATGGATATATCGGGATATATCGACGATATATCGACGATATCGGTGGAAATGTCGAAAATGGCTCAAAAAGCCATTTTTTGGCATTTTTTCAGAAATTAGGATCATCCAAGATATTAGAACAACAAATAACCTACAAATACACACTTATATCACACATATCGGTCATTTATAGACCATATATCGTACATATCGGTCATCATATCGAACATATCGCTGTTAATATTCATTCCTGACCTTTAGATATTGGAAATAGATTCGATTCAAGTTCTTATAACATTAAATAACTTACAAATATATATTTAGATGACACATATAGATCATTTGTGAAGACTATGATCCTTATATTGCACATATCGATCATATCGAAATATCACTGCTAGTGTTAGTTGTTGACCTATATATATATATATATATATTGAAAATGGAGTTCATCCAAGTTCTTATTTCACTAAATAGCTTACAAATATACTCTTAGATCACGCATATCGATCAATCTATGAAGCTTATATCGCATATATCGATCATTTTGAACATATCTATATTAATGTTTGATTCTTGACTTGTAGATATTTTGTTTTTGAAGAATTGACTTATAGATATTGGAAATAAATTTCATTCAAGTCTTACAACATGAATAACTTGTAAACATACACCAAGTTGAAGAATCATTGTATACACCCTCCTGTCGCACCATACCCTACCAGTACGGGGGTCTCGCTGCTCGGCGAGCCTGAGGGGGCTACGGGGGGCCCAGGTTGGCCCCCCCTTGCGGGGGTGCGGGGGCAGCGCCCTCGACCCGAAACAAAAAATATATAAACCATTTTGTGTTTTAATACTAGGTGTAGCTAGATATATGTGTTTTAATAGTAGGTATTGAATCTATCTTACATGAATAATAACATTGATATATAGATATATCGGCGAAATATCGACGATATCGATCGATATCCGTGATTTTTTCTACTAAAACCAGCCATTTTTTACCGATATGAGCCGATATGGTGATATATCGTCGATATCCCTATAAAAGGAGATACCAGGTAATATCGAAACCCTTGCCCTGTCGAAACCGATATATCAGCGATATATCGTCGATATATCGCCGATACAACCTTCCATGATTTGAAGCTACAATTCCAAGATCGAATTCTCCAACGACACATCGAAGATCAAGCAATTCGTCGGGAGACGAATTTTTCAACGAAGGAGAACTGATGCAACACGAAGTCAACAAATATGGTCTCATTTTTTCTATTTTTATCTGTTGATTATAGTCTAATTTATTTGCGTTATTCGAGTCGTTGCAATTTTTATTTAAATAAAAGAGATCACATGTGATCTCAAATTAGTTAGTCAGTTTCAATTTGAATTTTGAATTTAATTAGTTAGAGTCAAATTGGGATAAGGTAGATTTGAATTTTGATTCAGATCAGTTAGAGTCAATTTCAATTTTCTTTCTATCTTTGTAACCCCATCCCTCCTATATAAAGAGATGGTAGTCTATTATTTTAAACAGTTGAAGTTGAAATTATTTTGAGAATTATCTCATCTTTCTCGTATCTCTCCTTCCCCACGCGATTTCCGCGATTCTCTTCTCTAAAATCCCTTGTTCTCCGACGATTTCTCTTTTCTCAATCCCTCCAATTTCTTCCCCACCAAATATCTCCACCTTCAAATAATTTTTTTATCCGTTGCAAAATTCCGTTTGCATCATATAGTTACTCAGTTAGCAGGCATTGAAGGATCAGTTTCTTACCTCTGGTACTGTTCCCATCACTTTGAGTGATATTTGGATGTCTACAACAACTTGATTCTACCATTGGATAGTCTTGTCAAATTTAGACATAAAAAACCACAACATTTGTTTCATCATCCAGACATGGTGGTTCGCTATGGAATCGTGGAAGCTTAGGACGTGACTCTCGACATGGATGATGGTGTAATTACATCCATTTATGCACTGCCACATAATTGACCATTCATATAATATGTGTTGGATAAAGTTTGTTAGATTTTATATGGCCAGCTAAGTTTCTACTTAGGCCGGTAGTTTTCACTTTCCAGGCCATTGCATAGATGACTACAAAATAAGGACAAACTTTTTAATTTTTCTCTACAGATTACTCTCAGCTTATGAAGTTGCAGATCACTTCTATTGCTGCTGCTTTTGATTATGCAATTACTGTTTGTCTGGTTACTGTATCAGTTATTGTAGCCAATTCTATTTTTGCATCCATACTTACATGAATTATTGATTCCGGAGCATCTACTCATCTGACTGGAGAAGGTAGTTTTTCTGACTTGCTTCTAGCCTTCTGCGTATGCATAGCGACTTTGGTTAGCTATTATCTCCGTCGACAATATGGAGTTCTCTTCTAGACTTAACCATATATTGATAATACTTTTTATTTATACGTAGTATACAATGTAACATATTGTTGATATGCTAAATATAAACCTTTCATGTCTATAAGACTGCATTTGTACATTACTTATTGTTTTATAATCTAAGATGATTTTAATTCACGAGAAATTTCTCTTTCGATCCATTTTTTAAGATATATCCCGATATATCTATTTCCAAACCCATTGATACGATATTAATATCAAAATTTCAAACCTGGCTCCAATCAGCATTGATTTTCTTTTATCTGTTAGAAAGTTTTGTTTCTAATATATTTTAGTTCATGTTCTTTCATTCAAAATTATGAATGATGTTCTTTAGAAATTATATGTTATTATTTTCATTCATTTATTTGTTTGAGATCTGATATAGCTGAGCATTTTGTTTACGCATAATATATAATTTGATATAAATCTAATATGCTAAATGCTTGTCCTTTATATCTATAAATTATTATGTTTCGAATTTCATCATTTCCTTTCCAATACCGCTCATCAATTAATGGTCAACAGTCAAAACTCAGCGTTGGCAACACCAACGACATGTGCGATATAATGCCTATCGGTGTGCTAAATATACTTTATTCTTGTTTAAAGGTGTGTATTTGTATGTTATTTATTGTTTTAAGAACAAAGATGATCTTAATTTGTGGCAAAATCATTTTTGTCATTTATGAGATTTCTATCGATATCTTCGATATATTTTCGATATATCCCTTATAGGACTGATCGATACGATATCGATATTTCAAACATTGATGTTACTGATATCCTTGTAGAGGCTGGAATGACATATTATAGCCTTGCTACTATTCCTGTTGATCCCGGCATGGAGTCATATGATGATGATATATGCAAAATGGCTAATAGGAGATATAAATCTCCTATGTGTGACGATCACTAGGTCAGACTTGTCCTTTGCAGTGACCAATTAGTAAAGTTATTTAGGTTATAAAGTAGCCATATCAGGCTCGTTATGATGCCATCTCCATGATTCTAAGGTACCTAAAGTCCTTACCAGGCACATGGTTACCCTTCAAAAAAGGACATCTCTTAAGATACAACCTGTGCAGGTACTAACTGTGCAGGATGCCTAAAAAGTTAGGAAGTCAACCTTTGGATTTGCAATGTTTATTGGGAGTGTTAGAAATCGACAATGCGGAAGCGTAATATCCGAGAAATAGAATAAACATGAAGAACATCAGGATTTTACGTGGAACTCTACTCCGTAAGGAGCATGATGAAACCATGAGAGGACGCCTCAAAGGGCTTATTTTTTCTATTCACTTTTCTCATCTGATACAATGGGTGTGGGGTTTCTTATATAGCCCACACGGACTCTCCAAGTCCCACAATTATCTGCTGTGGGACTAAACCACTGGATGTGGTTGGACCCTATAGGGATCTAATTACCCATCACTACAATGTTGCATACTCCAACAATCCCCCTCAAGTTGGAGGATGCAATTCTGAACTTGGACAAATAGAAAGAAATCTCAAACTCACAATACAAGGCACTACAAACAATATCAACTCAATGTATACTCTACTGTCGGTTGCTGTCAAGGATGCTGCTTCTCGTGTCATGCCGGTGAGGAGGAACTAAAGGGCTGGAGTGTAAGTTGAACTGGGTCTCATCGTTGGAGAACATGTGCTCTGTACTGCATTTCTCAGAGTCACCAAAATTGGAATAATTCTCCACCTTGAGAACTCTGGTCCGCAACTGCTCCATCTCTGAAGGGTCGAACTAGAAAAAATCATGGAAACATCCTCATCGCAGTCCACGATCGCTGGAGAATGGAGTCTGAAGGTCTCCTCATCGGAGAACTGACTCTCTCCTATACTGATACAATGAACGAGATCTCTATTCTGTAGTCCCTATGAAACCACATGAAAACCTTGAGTTCGAATCAAAGATGGAGATCTCTCAAATAACGATCACACATCTTCAATTGAACTGAAGACTCTGAAACCAATCTGAATGTAGAGTCTGGATTTGAAGAATATGGAGAACTAGAGAGCGTGACACGTGGCCTGGAATTTGAATTGGAGACCTGCAAAACTCTACACATACTCCCTCTTTCTCCCATACTGGCCGGAAAACAACGACATCAACCATGTTGGGAGAAGACATGAAGATGGGCAGGAAAAAAATCTCTTTTTTAATAAGCCGTCATCATTTTTTGGCTTTTCCCTTCTTTTTTTGTACGGTTTTTTTGTACTTTCCTTTTTGTGTATGGCTTCCTTTTTTTGTACGCGCCTTTTGCAAAACAAATCTCCCCCTTTTTCATATGGTTGCCTTTTCTTTTTCTTCCTTTCAAAACTCTCGGTCAGCCCAATTAGGCATAAAGCGCAGATTCTTTTTTTGAGCAGAGCTACACCCCTTTTTTATTAAAGGATCATTGGGCCCCTTTCTTCTCAACGCATGAAGATTAGGGTTCCCATAGTGGGAACCCTCTGATGGAGCCGTCGCCCGCTGGAGGAAAAAAACCCATCACCTACGAAGCAGGTGCGATGCCATGGGGTTGTACTCCAAGATATGAAGAAGCCGTTGCTTCTTCTTCTTCACCTACCAGGGTTCTCTCGGTGGGAACCCATCTTTCGTCGCAACGATCTGGAGGGGCTTCATGTGTTCGTATCAGCGGTAGGGCTGTGTAAGGGGCATCGTCTGTAGATGTTGGCAACACGCACGAGGGCTCCGCTTGGAGATCAGACTTCATTGAGGAGCTCGGAGTTGATGGAGTTGTGAGGGCTCACACGAGGATGAGAACTAGTTGCTGATCTCTTCTTCTATCAATGACGGGACCTCCTCCTTCGAAGTTGAGAGGCCATCATTAGTTGAGGACTTCTTCTCTTGTCATACCATTTTACACAATGCTCGCAGGATTTTGGAAGGATTTGCACACGAGATTCGTGCGCCTGGGATCATGTGCTAAACTCGGACTGGAGATAGCCGCGGATTAGGGTTTCAAAGCCCTTGGAACCACTGCATGGAGATACTGTTGCGTGGAAGATTTAGTGTTTCAGAAAAACCCTAAGGGTGTGTTCGGTTGGGGGGTTACCCTCCACTTTGGGTGGGTTACCCCCCAAAACCCATATTCCTAACCCACTAGTGGGGTCCACCATCTTTTCATAAAAAAAATATATATTATACCATCATATCATCTAGAAATCATAAAATACTCAACTTCTGCTCACTATTTCAAACTTCAATACAATCACATCACAACAACTACCCACTTTTTCAAATTTCAATACAATCATACCATAATAACTATCTACTTTTTCAAATTTCAATATTATCACATCGCACAAACCCTCCCAACTCTAAACCCACCAACCAAACACACAAACACAAAAACAGGGTTATCCTCCCTCAGATAACCCACGAACTAAACACACCCTAATTTTATTCTCAAACTTTAATCAAAACTTCAGATAATTGCCTAGAGATGTTGAACAGATCCGCTCTAATAATCGAACATAATCTTCAAGAATAATAATAAGATCTTCAGGAATTTGGTGGCGGCTGAAAATTAGGGTTTTAAGAAACCCTAAAATTGAAGCTCAAACTTGAATACGGAATAATAATTTTCAAGCCAAAAACTGGAACTTGCTAGAATTGGTGGAGAAGAACTTCAAACAGATCTTGGACATAACAATAATCAGAATAAATCTTCAAGAATCAACCAAGAATCGGCCCGCTTTGATACCATATTAGAAATCGACAACACGGAAGCGTAATATCAGAGAAGTAGAATAAACATGAAGAACATTAGGATTTTACGTGGAACCCTACTCCATGAGGAGCAGGATGAGATCACAAGAGAACACCTCGGAGGTATTGTGTTTTCTATTCACTTTTCTCATCTGATACAATGGGTATGGGGCTTCTTATATAGCCCACACTGACTCTCCAAGTCCTACAAATAATCGATGTGGTAAGTGGATGTGGTAATTGGACCCTGGATAGATCCAATTACCCATCACTACAATGATGCATACACCAACATGGAGCTCATTGGTCTTATGGAAAAGTAAGAAGCAAATTGTTGTTGCTAGATACAATGTTGAATTTCACATACATGGTCATGGCATAAGAAAATTCTGACTGACCTAGCTATTGACACACCTCTTCCCATGCTGCTGCTATGTCACAATCTGGTGGCACTATTCATTGCCAAGAATCCAATATTTGTTGAGAGAATTATATGATTCTGGCTTTATTTATATTTTTCTATTTCTTTAGTCTTCTTTATGTAATTTCTCCCTAGAGATTTTCTCCTATATAAGAGAGCTCTAGGGTTACGAAGGATACAACTTTTCGTTTCACTTTTCCACATGGTATCAGAGCGACGGTCCTAGATTGGAGCCTATGCCCTAAATCCCTTTCCCCACCAAAAGCCCCTGCGCCTCCCGTGTGCTGCCCCTACGCTGCCCTTGCGGGTAGCACGTCGCCGCGCCTCTCACGTCGCGCACCACCCCTGCGGGCTGCACGCTGCCGATGCTCGCGCGTGGCCCCCTGAGCGCGTGACTTCCTGCGCGTGTGCTCGCCTGCGTGTGTGGTCACCTGCGCGCGTGACTGCCTGCGCGCCAATACGCGTGACCACCCGCGCACCAGCGTGCCCGTGTGCCTGTACACAGTCTTTGATTTTGGGTTTCTAGGGTATAGCGTGACTATCTAAACTACCCTAGTCATCCAGAGGAGCAATCAAAGGATGGAAGTGATTGTGGTATGAGTCTATACCCACAATCAGCTTCCCATATGTCTGTGTAGACATTCGTCTTACAGTCTGCAGCCCCTATCTTTGAGATTGTTGTCATCATGTCAGACAACAAAGCAGATATTCCACCACTGGGTGCATTCAAAGGTCCATCGCCCATTGTGAAGATGGATGGAACGATTTATGAACTGTAGGCCATGCGGTTCATGAGTCTAATGCAATGTAATGGCAAGAAGTATATCCTCACTCAGGAGGAGCCGTTGACAAGACTGGGGTTAATGCCTCATGGGAGGCTGTTGATGCTTATGCACAAGTATGGCTTTCTGGAACAATATCCTTGGGGATAGCTAATGACATTGAGTCAGCCCACAACTAAGGCTATGCTGGACATTCTCGCCGCCACATACTCTCCGGCGAAGAACGAGTCAAAGATTTTACAACTTCAGCACGCCATGTTTGTGTCGAAGCAGAATGGTTGTCCTCTTCATACCCTTTACACTTCTCTGAGGGGTATGTTTGAGAAGCTACATGGTTACATTCCCATGACTGCTACACCAGAGCAGCTCAAGGCATATAGGGATTCAGTAATAATAGGAGTTTTTCTAGTGGCCCTCGATCATGAGTATGATGCAGCCAGAGCACAGATTCTTTTTGACGCCACAATACCTCCTATGGAGGAGGCATATCACAGGTTGAGTAGGCTTTCCATATCTTCTGGTGGTACTCAACCGTCACAGACATCCTTAGCCATGGCAGCTTCTCGTGGTAGAGGAGATCCTGCACAATTTCGTGGTCGAGGTGGCCGTGGCAAGGGAGGGGGTAGTCGACTCCCTCGTCAGCCGTGTACTTATTGTCACAGACCAGGCCACTCCGAGGAAACATGCTACTCCAAGCATGGGTTCCCAACTTCAGCACGTGTCGCAGATTAGAGTCAGGAGGCTAGCAGCTCCTCATTTGGGTCTGACAAGAGATTTGACGAACTTGTGGCAAGACTCAGGGAGATTATGCCTACTCCTGGGTCAACTAGCTCTCCTTCAGGATCCTCAGAGGTAGCTGCCTCTGCATCAACATCTACATCAGGTACAACACATGCCTTTACTAGTTGTTACAGGGCAGACTTATCAGAATGGATCATGGATTCTGGTGCATCCCATTATCTCTGTGGGATAGTGGTTAGTTTAGTGCTTTTAGTCCAACCCAGCCAGGACGATCTGTTGTGATAGCAGATGGGACACACTCTCCCATCACTGGTCAAAGGGAGGTGCAGTTAACCCCTGTAATGAAGCTTCAGAATGTTCTTTATGCTCCTGAGTTTTCCATGAATTTACTGTCTATTAGTCAAATCACCAAGGATTTACACTACCGTGCTATTTTTGATCCTTCTGCTCTTGTGTTTAAGGATATTCTAACGGGCAAGGTGATTGGTTCTGACCGTGAGCAAGGAGGTCTCTACAGACTGGTGGCAAGGTTGCAGAAGTCGGCAGTCGGTACTTGGTCGGCCGGGTCACTGACTAAGGATTAGTCGGCAGTCGGACGACTAGTCGGAATTAGTCGAGCATTAGTCGGTTTTGATTTTTTTATTATTTTAAATATATAAATTATTATTAATATATTAATCTATATATATAATCAATCATAAATATGCATAGATTTAGCAATTTTCAATTTTATAAGAGCTAAAAAAGAAGTAATTGCAAGAAAAAAGTAGCAAGTTAAGAACAAATGTTTGCTACATAACATTAGCTAATGTTCACTGATAGATACAACATTTCAAAATAAAAATAATTCAAGCAAGCATGAAGCATCAAGTAAAAAGTCATTCATCTCCATCATTGTCATCATCCAAATCAATCTCTTCTTCTTCATCGTCTTCTTCATCATCTTCTTCTTGTTCTTCATCTATGTCTTCAGGTAGAAATTCCTCCTCTTCTTCATTTATAAATGCAACATTTGAGCTCGAAGATTAAGGTCCCTTCCCACGTTGACTTCTTCTCAGCTCCAAATTCTCTTCTGCACCACTTGTATGAGCCATGCTCCCCAAGTCAATCCGGAACCTGGAAAGACCTCCTCATCTTGAGCTTGTACATTTACCTCTCCAGTCCATTCACGTAAATATGCACGATCACGAGAGAAAAGCGGATCTTTTCCTTTCTCAAGACAGCGTTCCATCATGTTGGAATTGAAATGAACGTACACAAGATCGTTTAGCCTCTTTGTTTCCAACCTGCCTCTCTTCTTGGCATGAATCTGTAAGCAACATTACAAAAATTGTGACTAATGACTATATCACTTACTAATTTACAACTAGTATTTCTATTAGATGGGTCACTAGAGTCTTATCGAGTCAAACGTACTCCAATTGCGTTCACATCTAGAGGATGCAGAAGTCAAGCTCAATATCTTGATGGCCATGTGTTTCAAATGTGGTGTGTCATTTCCATAATTGTACCACCAATTAGCTAATAAATATAGAATGGTTAGGTCAATGAAATCAACGATAATCAAAATTACATTAATGGAAAATAATGTCTGAAATACCTGGATCAAAATTTTCATCATTTCTCATCCTCTGTCTCACGGCTAATGGCTTCCCAAATGCCCCACGACTATTTCTATAATCAACAAGCTCCTTTGTGGTGATAGCATCTTGTATATCCAAATCTGGATAAAATCGTTCCATGTAATCCATAAAACCTCTCTTCACCACAATATCTGCATCACCACCACACTCCGTGAAAAAGAAGTATGGGTTCAAATAGTAAGCCGCTAGATGCAATGGAGTATCAAGTCTTCCCTTGATCTTGGAGATAATAGCATCCACAAAAAACTTGTAAGATGACTCCACGCTATTAAAAGATGCAATTATTTCTCTCTTTGCCTCTTCAAGCCCTCTATAAACAAAGCCCATGGATGGGCGGTAATTTGCATCAACCACACGCAATAGATGAACCAAAGGTGTAAAAATTTTAATTGCAAATGCGGTGTGGTTCCAAAAAGTAGCGCTGAAGACTATGGACGTTGCTTGTTCTCCCTTTTTGATCTTGTACCATTTGCATGTCCTCCACTCATCTGAAGAAAACATCAACCTGAGCTTGTCTTTTTTTCTCAAAAATGCTTTCTAGAGTGAGGAAAGTAGTAGCAAACCTCGTTTTCCCTGGTCTAACGATGTCTCTCTTGTTTGTAAACTTCTGCATCACGCTCAATGTTTTAGTGTGAGCATAAATAAAAATAGTGAGTGTCCTCGCCTTTTTAATTGCGCTCTTCACCTTCGAATCTTTGCCGATCTCCTCCAAAGCAAGATCAATGGAATGAGCAGCACATGAAGTCCATCATATCTGAGGATATTTTGTGAGCAGCAGCCTCCTTGCTGCTACATTTGCCAAAGCATTATCTACAACAACTTGAACAACATTCTCCACGCCAACTTCAGTTATGCACTCATCCACGAGCTGAAAAATGCACCCGGCGGCGTGTATCTCATCAGAAGCATCTATGGACTTCAAAAATGAAGTCCCCAAGGAGCAATTGACACAGAAGTTCATGATGCTCCGTCCTCGCATGTCCGTCCATGCATCAGTTATTATAGAGCATCCTGTCTTCTTCCATGTAATTCGATGACATTGCAAGTCCTCAGAAAATTTCATCACCGCCTTCTTCAAAAATGGGCCGCTAATCTCATACCTCGTAGGAGTCTTGAGACCTGGACAAATACATCCCAATTGCCTCCACCATCTGGTTGAATTGTTTCGTGGTCAATGCATTGAAAGGGATCACTGATGTATATGCCCAGTTGCATATATAGGAGACAACCCTCTCACGATGGTCCTTGGATAAAGCATCTTTTATGCTCATCTGACGTGTTCCTTGAACGACGACGGTCTGTTCCAGAGATTCGGAAGATCGATGCCTTTTCGCAGATCCAACATCTCCAGTGATGCCGATATTAATCTCATCTCTCATCTCAGCAAGGTCAACAGTTTTTTGACTCTTCTTTCTAGCAACGTCATCCAAGACCTGGATCATCATCTTCTTCGTATCTTCATCCACCTTAGGACATGGAGCCACGTTGCCTTTACGGTGCGCAAGATGTTGCTTGAACCTAAAAATCCCTCCTTTCACCACCTTCTTGCACAACCTGCAAGTAACCGTGTTCGAATCCGCACAGTTTGAAAGGTATCCAAATTGCCATGCAGGATCACTTGATCCTGGTGGCACATAAAAGGAAGAGTCACCACCAGAGGCGACATTCGTGGGAGGTGTTGCCATCTACATTGTCAAAAACTCACAAGTTAAAGCTTGATATAAACAAGTTAATAATTATTACTTTAAGAACACACATTTTCATTTTGCATTTAATTAAGAACAAACGAACTACAACACCTAAATCAATTCAATATTGACCATTGTCATCTCAATTCAATATCAACACATTTTAAGCATCCAAACACAGCAAAAAAACTTCCATATATAGCCGAAAAGGGGGATGAAACTACACAAGCAAGGGAAGAACTGCGGGTGTTCTCTCTTGCATAACAACATTCACCTCAACAGAAGCAGATTGAAAGAGGCACTAACTTGAATTTATAGTATATTTGGAAATAGATATTTGGAAAAAAATAGCAAAAAAAAAAGAAACCCTAACCGGAGCAGGCGATTGGATGGCGAGGGGCAGGAAAGCAAACGGCGGGGAGGGAATTATCGCGTTGGGATCACCGAGCGACGAGCGACCACCGAGCGGCGAGCGGCGTCGGGAGCAGGCGGCGGAGGAGGGAATGGGTCGCGCTGGGAGGGAGAAGCCGAGAGGGTGAAATGTCGCGTGGGGGATTTTAGGTTACTGTCCGACAGTAACCTAAAATCGACTCGTTCGGATCGCGAAGTGAATGCCCGGATTCGGGTCCTCGGATCTTTCTTGCAGAAATCGGTCGCCTAATCGACCGACTAGACCGACTAGTCGGCCCGACTACTCGGCCCACCCGACTAATGGCCGACTCTCTCAAATTGGGTCGGTCAGTTGGCCCATTCGAGTAATCGGACCGACTAGTCGGTCGATTTTTGCAAGCTTGACTGGTGCGGTCTCCGTATGATGCTGCCTCTTCTCTTCGCATCGGATATGTGTCTCCCTATATGTGGCATCTTCGTTTTGGTCATCTTCCTCTGTAAAAGTTGTGTCACGTTCTTCCACAGATTTCTCCTCGCTCTACTTTTCAGTGCGAGGCCTGCCAGCTTGGGAAGCATCATCGGTCCACTTTCCAAAGTCGTCAGAGTCGGAGCGGTCATAGTCTATTGGAGTTGATTCATTTTGATATTTGGGGTTCAGTTGTGTCCCTGATCATCAGAGGCATAGGTTTTATGTTATCGTTGTTGATGAGTTTCAAGGTTGTCGTGGGTATTTCTACTTAAAATAAGTCTGATACTAGTTCTGTCATTTAGTCTTTTATAAATGAAATAAAGAACATTTTCTCTCCCAAGATTAAGTTTATACGGTCTGACAACGCCTTGGAATTTAATAGCAATCAACTTGCACAATTTCTTGCATCTTATGGTATTGTGCATCAAACTTCTTGTGCGTATACTTCCCAATAGAATGAGGTGGCTGAATATAAACACCTCCATCTTTTGGATGTTACCAGGACCCTTTTGATTCAGAGCCGTGCTCCTCATGCATACTGGGAGATGCGGTTCAAACTGCTTGTTACCGGGTAAATCGCATGCCTTCTTCGAATCTGAGGGAAAATATCCCGTTCTTGATTGCGTTTTTCGAGAAGGATCTTTTCTCACTCACGCCTCATGTATTTGGCTCAGTAGCTTTTGTTCATAAGCTATCTCCTGGTCTTGACAAGCTCTCTCCTAGAGCTGTCAAGTGTATGTTTGTTGGGTACCCCAAGACCCAAAAATGGTATCGTTGTTTCGAACCTGTTCGACGAAGGTATTATGTTAGCGTAGATGTCACCTTCTTTGAGTCTATTATGTACTTTTCTCCTCTAGGTGTCAAGCTCATTTCTTCAGAGGATGGGGAAGATATCTATATGCTTCTACCTCCGGTTTCTAATATACCTTCACCTCCTCCACCACCACTACCACCTCCACCATCGCCTCCACCCCCTCCACTACCACCCTCTACACCTACTTTCTTTCCCCAGGTTTACAAGTGTCGACCTCGTGCTCATGTGCCTCCTCCATCATCCGGCACATCCAAGGTATATTCTGAACATTTGAGTTCTACTAATGGCAATGATGATGTGCATGTACAACTTGAGGTGCAAGATCTCCAGGATGCTACACTCTTTGCGAGTACTGAAGACCTTGATGTTCCTATTGCTCTACAGAAGCAGAGGCGTGCATGCACTATGCATTCCCTTGCTTCCCATGTTTCATTGGATCGACTTTTTGAGAATTTTCAGCGGTTTGTTGTGGGCCTCTCAACTGTGGAGCTACTACGTTCCTATCAGGAGGCGATGAAGATTAGTCAGTGGCGTCTGGCGATAGAGGAGATGGCACCTTTACAGTCTCGAGGTACGTGGAGGAAAATGCAGGCTCCTCCAGGTGCGTCTATAGTAGGCAACAAGTGGGTGTTTACTGTGAAACAACGGGCTGATGGTACTGTCGACAGATATAAGGCCAGATTGGTTGCTCGTGGGTTCACGCAAACTTATGGGGTGGACTATCAGAATACTTTTTCCTAGTTGCGCGTCACTCCACGTTGTGGATTCTCATTGCAGTTGATGTGGTGCGTGACTGGCCGCTTTTCCAGTTGGATGTCAAGAATGCATTCTTGTATGGAGATCTACAGGAGGAAGTTTACATGCAACAACCACCTGGGTTTGCTGCTGAGGGGGAGTCCAGTATGGTGTGCCGTCTATGGTCTCAAGCAGAGTCTGAGGGCTTGGTTTCAGAAGCTGTCTGAGTTGATTGAACAGAATGGCTTTGCCAGATCTACTGCAGATCATCCTCTTTTTGTTAAGAGAACCCAGAGGGACCTGTTGTTGTTCTGGTTTATGTTGATGATATGGTTGTTACTGGCAGCAATGAACATGGTATTCGGACATCTAAAGATTTCCTTGGACGACAGTTTGTGACCAAGGACCTTGGCATACTATGTTACTTCCTGGCTTGGAGTTTGCACGCAATCAACATGGTATGGTTATGATGCAAAGGAAGTTTGTGACTGATCTTCTGACAGAGACATGCATGACAGGATGCTGGCCTGCCACTACACCAATGGATCCCAATGTGAGACTTTATGATGATGACTCTGAGGAGGCGGATAAGAGACGGTATATAGAGCTGGTAGGGAAGTTGTTATATGTTATTATTACTAGGTCTGGCATTTCGTTTGCTGTGAGCAGAGTTAGCCAGTTCATGGAGCAACCCAGACAAGTTCATATGGATGCAGTTTGCATGATTTTGAGATATCTGGAATCCTCTCCCGAAGCCGGTCTTCTTTTCAGAAGTGATACGTCTTTCTCAGTTACTGGGTGTGCAGATGCGGATTATGCTGTATGCCCCAAGGACAGGAAGTCTACTTTAGGCTTCACTGTGTTAGTTGGTAGCTCTCTGGTTTCATGGAAAAGTAAGAAACAAACAGTGGTTGTTTGATCCATTGCTGAATCAGAGTATAGGGCTATGGCTCAAGGGAGCACATAAATGATGTGGGTCAAGTCCGTTCCGATTGACCTAGATATTGAGGTGCCTCTTCCAATGCATCACAAATGTGATAATCAAACAGCTCTGTTCATAGCAAATAATCCAGCCTTCCATGAGAGAACGAAGCATATCGAAGTAGATTGTCATTATACTCATGATTTGATTCAAAGGGAGCTTATTTCCACCTCTTATGTTGCGTCAGGTGATCAGATTGTAGACATGTTTACCAATGCACTTGCGAGGAGTTCTTTTCACCGTTGCCGTTCCAAGCTGAGCATGATAGATATATATGCCCAGCTTGATGGGGAGTGTTGAGAGAATTATATGGTTCTGGCTTTATTTATATTTTTCTATTTCTTTAGTCTTCTTTATGTAATTTTTCCCTAGAGCTTTTCTCCTATATAAGAGAGCTCTAGGGTTACGAGGAATACAAATTTTTGTTTCATTTTTCCACAATATTCAATTAGAAGACCAAACACATCGAGGTGGATTACTACTATACTGGGGACATGATACAAAAGGGCTTTATTTATACATCACATATCTGCTCATGGCAACCGACTGCAGATGTATTCACCGATGCTCTAGTCAAGGGGTCATTTCATAAGTGTTTTTCCAAGCTGAGCATGATAGATATCTATGCTCCAGCTTGTGGGGAGTATTATAGGGAATAGTATTCATGTCTTTCCTCATGTAATTTTCCCATTGATTATATACTCTTTAAGGTTTGTCCTCTATATAAAGGAGGCCTATGACCATAGAATAAACACGTTCTTCGTTTCTTTTTGTAAATTCCTTTCGTACTCTTCTATAGATGTAGTTTGTGATTGTACCTTCTTTGTCACTTGGCTTAAGTTGGGAGCATCCATTCCTTATATGCCTTGCCATTGAGCTGTCCCAAAAAGTAAAATAAAAAATTATTTTAGCCACTGATAAAAGGCAAGTGTCGAATTATCCCAATGACTGAAATATTTTATTCGTAAAATGACAATATTTACGTTAACATATGCATTGTGTACATTGATATTATAGATTTTAGAATAACGAATTTACTACACATCTGTCGTTCACTTGTCTCTTGATTTTTCCACTTTGCCACAACATTCCAGGTGAGTGTCATGATTGTTTTTGTTGTGGTTCCTCGATCAAGAGAATAAGCTGGATTTTTTTAAATACAAAATCACAAACTCTTGTACCAGATAAAGCTAAAAATCAAGGATGTAATGTATGATGTAGCAACCTGGTGAAGAGGGTTGGGCAATATTTTTATCCCATGCTAGTGGATGATAGCAATTTTATGCTCTTTTCCAACATTTTCTTGCACTTCCTCCCCCGTCATCTGCATTGCCTCGTGTATTGGTCCTATAACAAAATTTTGTTTTACCATCTACTCAGAGTTAAAACAACTAGCTTCATTATCTTTATTGCCCGAAGGACATCATGCCAAAAATTTGCTGATCGAGCTTTCGACCTTTCTCCCTTTGTTGCTATGGTAGGGATGAACATTTCCCTTTAATATTCTCATATAATTATGATGGTGTGCCCCTATTCCTAGATGCCAACAATATATCCGCCGAAAGAAAATCTACTGACATGGGCGTTTATTCAGCGATGCAAGAAAAACTTAGGGGCAGCTTCCTAGCAATTGGGCAACATGGGCGTATGAGGGTGTGGTGCAACCTATTTTTTAAAGTGTTATTGCAAATCTTTTTATTTTGGTGTTAATATGTAAATTTAAATACTAGTTTTGGTGGCAGCTTCCCAAAAGATGCCTCTGTTTTTTATTGTTGAAGAGGCACATAACTCCCCTATAAAGAAGGGGATCCAACATATATTTGAGGCAATGAATTATTGAGTGAGAATTAGTTTCCTCCACAATGCGCTCTCTTCCTCTCAGATTTTCTCCTCCCGATCTTTCCTTCTGTCGGCGAACACCCTCAACTAATATCCCCTCGCATACCCTAACTTAAAAACTGGAAACAACTCGATACCTCCCATTTCCCTCCCTTACCCCATCCCATCATTCTCTTCTTCCTCGTTTCTTCTCTTCCCCACCTATTTTCTCACCTTGTCTTTTCCCCTTTACCCCCATTTGTTTATCCCTATCAATTCCTATCCACCATTCTCATCCCCCAAATCCTCCCCAACCTACCCCCAATAAAGGAAACCTATTCCCACCCTCCGATTTCACCTCGTCACTTAACCACTAGACCAACCACCCTGCCACTGCCGGCACATCAAGCTTGCACCAATAAAACAACATGGCCACCCACCACCTTACCGACACAACCACCACCTCTAGCCTGACTGTCGTTGCCGCTCATCACTACTGGGTATCTCTAATCTGCTAATGCTGGCCTAACTCACACGCCATCAGAGGTGCCAATGTGCCATTGAGCATAGGGCTCCCTTACAATGAACTAACTATTGCTACCACAACATGATTAAAATGTGCCAGATACTACATAAACTAATAGCTCTCTACTATGCTATGTATAATTCAAACAAATTTCCAAATCAAAGAGATTTAGATACGAAAGTGGTACAAAATTGAAACTTAGACTTGTAAGTTTTAAATGGAGCTCGTTTTCTATGGTTATAGGCTTATAGTCCCCCTCAATGGAGTGAGTATCATTCTTATTCCTATTTATTAGCATGTGATTAGGCTCCTCAAACTCATCTGCAAGCTTTAGTGCGAAAAAGGTAAATTGAAACACAGTAAAGTGATGTTGCTATTGAAATGCCAATGGGAAAGACAGTGGGAATAGTGGTGATTAGTGTCATGAAGGAGATAAGGTTTCATATTTGGCTTTATTTCTGGGGCTGATGATGTTTTTGTAATCAGTATTTATTCTAATCAATATTAATTTGAGGCCATCTCTTGATGTATTAAAGAAAATATTAATAAATGCACGAAAGCTGGCTATTTAAAAACATGAAAGCTCTGTACCAACTTCTTTTTTATGAAATGGTCTATATTTTAATTGCGACTTTTTGGACAAAGTTGAAGAGTGGAGATCCACGTTGAATTTTGGATCTTACAATAAATGCTCGAAATTGTTGCACATATCATGCTAACATGAAAAATTTAAAAGGCTGGAGCAGTGACAAACTCCAAACAAAAACTATATTATAGTCGACACTGACGACAAGGCCTTTTCCCACATAACTAGGGTCAGCTACATGGATTCTTTACCTCCATTTAGATTTATCTTGGATCCTTCTCAAGTTTAGATCCAAATAACTAAGATCCTTCCGGATAGCTTCATTCCAGCACTTCTTGGGCGTTTTTTGCCCTCTTTTAATTGGCTCAACATCCCAAATCTCGCATCTTCTTACCGGTGCATCAATCGACCTCCTTTGCAAATGACTGAACCATCTTAAGCAGTTTCCTCTCATCTTATCCTCTATCGGAGCTACACCAACTTTTATTCTAAGCTCATCATTCCAAATCCGATCTTTTCGTGTATTACCACACATCCACCTTAGCATTTTCATTTTTATACTATCTTTGCACATACATGTCTATGATTAATAGGTCAACATTCAGATCCGTAGGGCATAGCAGATCTCACGGCTGCTAAGTAATACTTTCTTTTGAATTTCAAACGAGTTTTCTTATCACATAGAACAATAGATGCTCCTCTCCATTTTAGCATACGTGCATTAGTTTTATGAGTAACATCTCCATCGATTTCCCCCATCATGTTGCAAAATAGATCCCAAATATCTAAAAGAATCTTTCTTCTGATTGTTATCATCTCCAATCTTCACCTTGAATCCTTCACCAATCTTCCATTGAAGGTGCACTCGATATATTCAGTCTTAGGCTCTTAGCCCTACTTATACAAACTCTTTTAGTCACTAAGGCATGCTCCATTGCTCTACTATTGCTGTGCGCTTTTGTTAACAGTGTTTTGAAGAAAATCTGGTATTAGTGTTATGCATCTTTCGTGAGCCAGGAAGGCTTTTTGATGAGCTTAGGCATGAAGGGGTCCTTTATGATTTCAAATCTCCTTTAATTCATGGATCTTTACTATCTTTTGTACTTCTAAACAGGGGTGTATGGATTTGACCACATGAGGGCTCTACAACGAGCTTAGGATTTTAGGCATGAAGGAGTTCTTTATGATTTTAAATCTATTTTCATTCATGGACCTTTACTGACTTTTGCACTTTTAAACATGTATGTATGGATTTAACCACAGGATTCATTATTTTACCTATATATATTATGGATTTTTACTCTTATGCTCTTCCAAGCTTTTCCAATAATGCTTATGCCTCTACCTTTTTTTGCAATACACTTGTATCTCTATATTCCTACAAAATTTGCAGTAGTGCTCTTCCATGGTTGCACATGAGCCCCTATGTTACATTAATGTAAGGGCGCTGCTGTGAATTTTGTAAGAATATTGGGATGCAAGAGTAAAAGCAAGAGGCATAAGTGTTATAGGAAAAACTCGAGAGGGCACATGTGTAAAAATCCCTAATCCTTATGATTTAGTAAAAAATATTACATTTTTCATTTAAATAGGTTGACTTGAATGAAATGTTGAAAAAAATGAGCTGGCACGATGATAATTTCATCACGATGGTTTGACATGATAGAAATTTTGTCTAACATAGTGCAGCGGCATGCTGATGCATTTGTGTTTGAATTGGGTACTACAATTGACTTATTAGAACATCGATTCAGACTATATTATCAATCATCTCTTAGTCCCACGAGAGATATGCGAGTCATCTTTACATTCGTGCGTGCTTCATCGTTGGATTAGACTTCATAGATGAGGTCTCTTCCCTTGAAGGCTACAAGCATTAGAGGTAACATCCCTTCACTTGTGTGATTCGTGAAACCATGTGAATATAGTTTTCTTTACCACGCGGTTTCACATTGCAATGGAGAACTTTCTGTGATTGTTATATAACCCATATGATGGGAACTATGTTTATCCATTTATTCATCATTTTGCGTGATGTTCTTGGTCAAACCTCCCTTCAAAAGGAATATCATTTTTTTTGAAGCAATCTTTGAGAAGGTGAACATGCGCTTTAACTATTTCATGATTGAAAGAGGTTTCTCTAAAAGCAAAAATGATGTTTGTGTCTACTTTAGAAAAGTGAAAAATGGCTCCTCCATCTACTTGTTATTCTATGTTTATGACATGTTTAATGCAATCGAAGGTAAATCTAGATGACACGATTAAAGACATTTTTAAGTAAAGAATTTGAGATGAAGGATGGGTGTGCTACCAAGAATATTTTTGGCACAGAGATACTTTGAATTCACAAGGTTGGAGAACTGCAATTATGCTAAAGGCGTTATTTGCATAATTTTCTAGAGTTTTTTGGTGTGTCTAATCTTAAGGTTTACAAGATTCCTTTAAACACCCACTTCAAGTTATCTACACAACTATGCACACAGACTGAGGATGAGCATGAGTTCATGTTGTGAGTTTCTACTCTAGTGTAATCAAAAGTCTTATATATGCCATGAGTTGCATCCATACAGATATTTTCTAAGAAATTAGTGTTGTGAGCAGTTTCTTATAAAACAGTAACAAGGGACATTAGCTTGCAGTATAGTGGATCATGAGATACATATCTGGTACTATAAGCTTATGTATGGAGTTGGAAGAAGTAAGGATGGTTTGGTTGACTTCATGGATGTGAACTTTGTTGGATATTGTGGCAATAGGAGGCCTGTGACTGGATTGGAAAATGTGCAGTCAGCTGGAAGGAATTTTACTACATATAGTTGCCCTTTCGACCACAAAATATATTACATGGCAGCTACAAACGGTCTAAAAAAAGATGTTTAATAAAAAGGATTGTTTGCAGAGCTAAATCATGGTCGATTGAACACTATTTCTCAATATGACAGTTTGATTGCTATTTACTTGACAAAAGATCCAACGAACCATGAACAAACAAAATATATTGATATCATATATCACTTCATACACGATGTGATAGTTGAAGGTAATGTTCAAGTGAAGATAAATTCCTACTGAAGACAGTCTTGCATATATAATGACAAAGTCCCTTCAACCAAACAATTTTAATAAACATTGTGTGAACTTGGTTTGTTTTTTCAAGCTGTAAAAAAGCCTAACGGCTTAGAAATACAAATTCATGACATCTACATAGAGTTTAATTGAAGGTGGAGATTTAGTGGATATGCCTTGAAGCACATGAAGATCTGATGCACAAATTAAATGAATTTTCAAGATCTTGTATGATTTAAAAAATCTCCTATGTTTTTCAAGATATTCCAGATTCTCGAGATCTTTTATAGTCCATGAAATCTCCTAAATGTGGAAGAATTGTTGAGGGGTGAGAAGAGAGGAAAGGGTAAAGGGATAGGGAGGAACACACCACGCTGCATGGGAAGGGAAGAAGATAAGGGAGGAGAACTGGGTTGGAGGATTTGAGAGGAGAAAGAAATTCAAAAGGGAAAGATGGATAAAGCCACTTGCTAATCAACTTTTACTTCATTTCATGTCCATATTACAAAGAGTAGGTTGCTTTATATAGGGATTTGACCCATTAAAATATGCAATCTTTCACAAAAAAGACATCCAAATACAAAAGGTACATCCAAAGGTTGTGACCCTTGCATTTTTTACAAAATTTAAAAATTAGAATAAAATTGCAACAAAAAAAATAAATATTTTAAACCGCATCACATGCAGATGATATTCTCGAGAAAGAACTTTCCAGTGACTTGAATTCCTACGTGTTATGAATTGAATTCGTACACGTTGAAATGGAATGAATCTCAAAGTTTAAGACCATTTTTTTACTGAATGCCAATTGAGCACAAATATCACAGTTTGGGTGCCTGCAACCATTTATCCATATAGGATCATGAGAAATGTTCCTTGTGCTAAGTTGCTTTTATGGATGCATCCTGAAATCAAAACGAGCCGGCTCTTGAGCATAAATGCTATCCGCATAACCAAACCTAAAGAAATAGGGATCAGAAGTGCTTTGCTCCCCACCCATTGGGTTCGTTTTCCCTTAGACTATATGAATCACATGCTTTGTGTAAAACTCCTTGTATTGTTGTGAATTTCTCGGCCATGTGATTTGGCATGTTATCATAATCTCTTTATTTCTCAATAATCTTTTTGTCAAGTGATTGCTGACTTGATGAGAGATTGAATTATTCTTTTTTTTTCAATGGTTGAAATAACCGAACAAAATTTAATATAAGTGATTCTGTAATTGTTTTTTTGCCTTTTGTTTTTTAATCTCTGACACAAGCTTGCTGCTTTCTGTTCAGCCTATAGGAAGCTGGCTAGAAGTTATCACCCCGATGTGAACAAGTAAGTTCATTTCCTCGCGGTATATCCAATGCTAAATGTGAAATATATCTAGGCACTGCCTTTTACACTTCTGTCTCATGATTCAATTTCTTAATTATTTTGCATACTTCAGGTTTCCTTTTTTCTGAAGGAAAATGCATTTAGTACATCATTCATTTTAAAATGATTTCGGATATCATGTTGAGCTGCGTTTTCTTACAAGTTTGTTCGAAAGCAAGTCAACTAACACCCGTTTACTGATGAGCAGAGTATCACTTTCTTGTAGTTGAGTGACTTTATCCTTTTTTAGTTCAACTACTCTTGTTAAGCTTCTCATTGAGCATCAAGACTGTAAGTGTGTGATATTGGACTGCCTGTGGTATGCAATTTATTAGTCTCATTCTAATTTTAGGTGGCGAGACCATTGCTTTAAAAGCTTGCCTTGAGGCGTAAGCCTCGAAGCATTTTTGGCAAAAGGAAACATTGAGGATGAAGACTCACCTAGAGTTTGTGCCTCAGGGCACTATTGAGGTGGCAGTGCAGCAAGGCACTTACATGCTATTTCAATTTTTTTTAAATATCACAATTTTTAAACCTAAAAGCTTCTCCTCCTTAAGTTTTGAACGAGATCAACACTATTGGTCACTGCTATATATCAAATTTAGTATGCATGTTCATCTAAAACATAAGCACCCAATAGAAGAATGTTCTTACATTACAAACTTTAGCAACAAAGCAATATAATTAAGCACCTTTCCATCGATGTTTCAAATTTCACGAAATTTCAGCAAATATTTGCCGAAATTTCAGTTTCGATACTCCACCGAAATTGAAATCTTGATGTGGATCCTTCCTCCACAAATCCAGGATGATTTTGGCCGAAATTGTCGAAATTTCAATGAAATTTTGAAATTGTTTCGTTTTTTTTGCCATCTCGAAATGAAATAGAAATCGAGATTTAAAACCTTGCCTTCCATAAATACATATGTTATTATATGATCTTCTAATTAAGTGACCATTTTATTATTATTTTTGACAGCTCTTTATATTATTTCACGTATTGATTTTTCCTTGTAAGTATGACTATGATCAAGAAGTATCTCTTTCAATATGTACTTGAAAATAAATAGAAAGTTCATTAAAATACATAGAGAATGTGAGGTGCAATGTAATAGCAATTAAATAAGTCATGCAATTATGTGGCATATATGGTATCTAAATAGAAAGTGATGTTTATAATATTATATGTAATAATACTTTGATGTGATCACTTGCCCTTATTCTAAGATTGGCAACAAGATTTGGCTTTTGATTGGCTGGATACCTCCAATGGGAAGGTTTTTGGGCAATAAGGAGCACTAGTTCGAAGGCTGTGGCTAGGAAGGTGTGGCCTCTTTCCCTGCTCTGCATAATTCTTTCAATATGTACATGAAAATAAATAGAAAATTCATTAAAAATACATAGAAAATGTGAGGTGCAATATAATAGCAATTAAATAAGTTAGATGCAATCATATGACATATCATGGCCTTAAATTTCAGCGAAATTCTATCGAATTTCTGTCGAATATCGATATCCAGTCGAAATCGAAATTCGATCGAAATGACCGAAATATGGGGGTGCTAGTACAAAAAATGACCGAAATGATCGAAACTTTGGTCGAAATTCCACCGAAATTCCATCGAAATTCTGTTTTGGTCGATACCGAAATAGTGACCGAAACCGACATTTAAGGCCTTGTGACATATATGATACCAAATAGAAAATGATGTTTGTAATATTATATGTAACTGTATTACTTTGATGCGATCACTTGCCTTTATTCTAAGATTGGTAGCAAGATTTGGCTTTTAGTTGGCTGGATACCTCCAATGGGAGGGTTTTGGGCTGTAAGGGGCACTAGTTCAAAAGTTGTGGCTAGGGAAGGTGTGGTCTCTTTCCTTGCTTTGCGTAATCTGGTTGACACAATGTGATGGTGTTTTGCTAAGAGAGATACTATCTCGAAAATATTATTTAATTATGCCGAGGATCTAGATGGGTGTTGCCATTTGTAGCTGATTACTGCTTAAAAATAAATTAAGGTGCGTATTGTATACCATCTTAGGACACTCTACTTTCTCATTTAAAGAAAAACATGGTATCTTCTATTAGATGGATCATAGCACTTGTAGCCTTTTTGAGTCCTTGAACATCCTTGAACGAACACATTTGATTGGAAGTTGGAACTTGGGATAGCTTATCTTGACCACGAGTCAAAACATGCATTAAAGCACCACACTTAAAAGCATGTGATAAACAAAAAAGGGGTCTTCCCATGTAAATAAAATTGATAGAGGTATTTGTTCATTTATGACAGTTGAAGGCTTACGATAATCAAATAATAAGTAACCTAATTCCCTAATATGTATGCAGATCATGGATATCAATAAGGTTTAAATAGATGGACTACAAGGGGAGAGCGGTTGCAAGGAAAGGGATAACACAAGGGGGTGGAGAAGAGGAGGGGGAGTGCTAGAAGAGGAGGGGGAGTGCTAAGGGAAACCAACAATATGGAAGATTCACCTAATCAAAAGGATGATGATGCGATCATGGATGATGCCGCCATGGAGGACCTTGCCGGAGATGGGCCATGGAGTGCGGTGCCTAAGAAAAACTGTAGCTGCAGGGATCGTGTCGCGTCGAAGACCTGGTGTTATAGGTGTGGAGCTTTCGATCATATCTCCAAAGGTTGCTCGACGTAAGAGCAACTCTGTTTCCGTTGCGGCAAGCCATGACATCGGAGAAAAGACCATAGAGGAAGAGATCAATGGACAAGAAAGCAGAAGGCGGAGGGCCCCTCTCCGAGAAGGAGCTTGTCGCAGTACTGCAGCGTTTGTCGAAGGAGGCAGACCTTGTCCGACCTTCGGAGGGTATGGTTTTGGAGAGGGGAAGGCAGATGATCTGAAGATTTTCAGGGATCGGCTTGGGGTAGCGGATGAAGTGGAGATTGCCATCAACACAATTTGGCTACAGGGGGACCTCCTTTGTATTTAGGTGCTATCCAACAAAGGCACGAAGGAGGTCATCGAAGGATGTTTTGAAGAGTACGTCCCTATGGACGGGTGTGTTACTGTTCGGTGGACATGACCTCGCATTCTGAATGGCATGGCTGATCACGAAACTCTCTCTTTGAGGCTTAAAGTTGTTGGCTTGCCTCCGCACTTCCGAAACCTAGGATCGCTTAGGGACAGCCTTGGTTCACATGGGTGAAGTGGAGTTGGGGAAGGCTCACAGGTTGAAGTCATTCTACGAGGAGATTGCCCCCCTTCGCAGGCTCGTGCTGACCTGTGGATTGGTCGGAGGCTAGTGACCATTTGGGTAGTTTTGGTTGGGACAAGCATTGTGGAGGGGCTCGACGGTGGAGTCGGCAACGATTAGGCTGGAGGCGCTGTTGCGATGAAGGTGGTTGCGGAGGTGTGTTTTGGGAAGAGCAATTGGCATAATTGAATGCACGGTCTACGGAAATTAATGCAACAATCAACACCGATTTGGAATGTGGAAAGCTTTCGATCACCAACCTCCTTTGAAACCCTAACACGGCAAAATCCTTCTTGGAGGCAGCGATTCAAGGATCTTGAAGTCATGCTTTGTCTTCGGGTTCGGAACCAAGCCCGTTTAGAAGTCCTAAAAGCCATGTTCTGTTGGTAATCAATTATACTATTTCGGGTGACCCGAACTTGCTCCGATTCCATCATACCTACTCTTATGCAAAAGTACATTGTGGTTCTGTACTCTAGGTACGACCCGATGGCATCGTCGTTAGTCAAAACGATCTGGTTTTTCTTCGGATTGGCTTCCTGCCTCCTGTCCAACCCGATAGGCGGAGTTCACACAATGGTTTCCCCTGTAAGACATTCGAAGGAAGGGAAGGAAGACCCATAAGCTTCATGTAAGGGCTCGACATTCGAAGGAAGGGAAGGAAGACCCATAAGCTTCATGTAAGGGCTCATCTGACTCTTCCCCCAAATTCGAGATTGACTTCGCGGGGACGGAGGCATGGCTCTCGCTGGGTAGTGCAAGAATTGATGCTGGGCTTAGATATGGAGGTTTAAAGGTGGGAGAAGGTGCAGAAACACGTAAAGAGGTCTTTCTGAGGGAAGGAAAACTTCACCAATGAGCAATGCCCCCCCTGATAGAAGAAAACAGTAGTGGCAACCCGCCGTATGATAGCATGAGCTGGAAATTTATTTGGGCATTTTTGGTCAGGAAGGGATTCCCATACATTTGAGTGGATTGGATGAAGATGTTCATTACCATATCTTCACTCTCGTTGCTAGTTAATGGGAAGCAGGAAGGGGGTTTCTTTCAGCCGCAAAGAGGGGTGAGACATGGCTGTCCATTGGCTCCACTTTTGTTCGTTCTGGAGACGAACACATTGACGGTTATGTCAGGGCTTTCGGAAGAGGGATGGTTTTTCAGAGGCCACTCGAGAGAGGATTTTTTAGTGCCAATCTTACAGTATGAGGATGACACCATTTTCTTCATTGAAGGGGGTTTAGCAGATTCTAAGATGGTCAAAGCGGTGTTGGACATTTTTGAGGATCTGTCAGGGCTAAAGTCAACAGAGAAAAATCGACATTTGTAACGTTTAACCTTGACTCTAAGGAAGTGGCTGCTTGTGGTTGTGGAGAATTTTGGTAACAACACAAAAGAGTCTGCCAACCAATTATCTTGGCCTACCAATTGCTGTGCGGATGACTTAGGTAGGTTGATTTGTTGATGATGGTAGAGAAATCAAAGAAGAAGTTGGCTAGTCGGAAGGCTTCGTATCACTCGAAGGGAGGGAGATTGTTACTGGTGAACGCTGTTCCGACATCATTTCTGTTTTCTTTTTGTCCACGAGTCGTGACTGCGGGAATCAGAAAGCGTTGGAGACAATTATGCAATGATTCTTTTGGTTGTCAAACAAGGAATGTACGGATCTTATGCTGGTAGATTGGTCGGTGTTGGCTACTCCAATCAAGGAGGGAGGACTTGGGGTTTTGCAAATTGGTGATATGAACAAGGCACTGCTCGCGAAGTGGGTGATGGGGATATGTAGTGATGGGAATGATTTGCTTTCTTGGTTGTTTGCTCTATTCATGACATATCCCCAAGCCTTAGCGCCAGATGTGATGTCATGGCTTCACTGGCAACTCTTTGGAGATGAATTTGGTCATTGGTACCAGTTCTGGCAGGATCTATGCGCCCGCTTTTGGTTAGTGGATGTGGTTTCTGGTTCTGGATGGATGACTGGTTGGAGGAGGGGTCTCTCTGTGACTTGTACCCAAGAATCTTTACTTTAGATGTGGACAAGGAGATATGCTTGACGGACGTCTAGTTGGCTGGTTCTTCGACTTCTGATTTTGTGGCGGAGCTGTCGGATCAGAGATTGTTGGAGTTTCTTTGTCTTTCTAACAGATTGCCGAGACTTGATGTACCGTCATAGGGAAGTGATTCGTGGTGCTGGAGAGATGGAACATTCACGGTAAAAAAAAGCGTGCAAGGTGATTTCTACTCCACCTATTAGGATGAATCCAGAGACCTCTTGAGACTGCGTTAGGATATGGAGATGGAAGATTCCTACAAGGGTCAGGGTGTTCCCATGGCCATTCAGAACGGAGCGAATATTGACAAATGTTCGTCGGGCCAGATTCTTTACTGGAGTGGAGGTGGTATGCAAAAGATGTGAAGGAGCTGCAGAAGATGTCAATCATTTGTTCTTTCAGTGTCCTGGTTCAATGAACTCGTGGCAAAACGTGAACATTCCAGGCATCCGATGGATTGATATAACTTCCTTTTGGGCTTCGCTTGGAAGAATCAGAGGAAGGACAAACGAAGGTTTGCGCATTAGTATGGGCGATATGGTTGGCAAGAAATGCGGTTGTTTTTTGAAAGGGGAAGGTTTTATTTCGAGAATGTTCTTGGGCACGACAGAGTCCTTTATGAAATATGTCGGTTGTAATTATACTTTATTTTAATTATATTTTTTGGATGGGCCTTTAAGGAGCTCTATCCCACATTTTCTAAAAAAACTCTGACGATGTAGGAGATGGGTTCTATGATGGAGGTGATTATTATAGAGGAAATTTAACATCTGAAATTTTATATTTCAAAATACAAGAGAAATCAAGTGTAATAGTTAGACAAACATGATCAAATTCATTGGAAGGTCTAAAAAAATCTCCCTAAGATCTTAATAATTACAAAAAGTATACTCCAGCACTAGAAAAAAACTCAAAGAACAAGTAAGAGATCACAAAACATATAAAATCCTTAAGAAATCCTCAAATTTAAAGTGATAAATATGACCTTAATGAAACCTTCTCCATAGCCAATTAAGAAGTTGCATGCAACAACATCATGATATGGCATGATTGAGAATCGATATCGATGATATTGATCGATATGGGGGGAATTTGCATTCAAAACTTCAATTTTTGGTCGATACTCATTGATGTCTAGATAGATTAGCAAATCTTTCGAGATGTTCGTCAATATAACTATGGCCGATATCAGATAAAAATATCAATATATTGATGGCATATCATGATATCTATATCCATGGATTATGATTAACTACTCTATTCCTTTTGGTGTACAGATTGGAGTTCTATAAAAACACATTTAGAAGCGCTTTGGATCATTAGCAATAGATAACATTGAGCTCAGATGCTCGGCCAAGACCAATGCCTATTCTCAAAGAGCAAAACGAATTGGGGGACTCAGCAAGCAGATACCATTAGGAGTAATGGAATGCTTTTACGAGAAGATGGATTTGATATTGAATAACTTTGAACTCATAATCAAAAGATCGATGCTTCCAAGACAACTCGTATGCACTCAGGAATCCGTGTTGCATGCGTGGACAGGGGGCGTGTGGCGGAGCAGATGCGACCACATTCGGAATGTTTACTTTTTATGTTCTGAATCACCTTCAGTAGAGAAGATTGCATCTCTGAAGGAAAGAGTGTCGCCACCGACAAAGAAACTTGGCCACGATTGGCTTGGAGGATGGAAAGGAAAAGCGTGAGAGGTTGAAGTGGGTTATTCGGAGAGGGGCGGAGGAATGCCAACGGACCTCCACGGTCTCACGCTCGGCAACGGAGGTCGTCGCGGGTGGGGCGAAAGAGTTCGAAGATGGATGGGAAGTGGTCTCCCATTGAAAGCGCGGGCACATATGCTTCTGGTGTGGCCTTGCTGGCCACTTGGCGGCTGCTTGTGCTACACCTCCTCGATGCTTCGTGTGCGGGGAAGAGAGTCATAGGCGAAACACCTGTCCTACACGAGCCTGCATGCCGACTAAGAAGAGTTGGAGGGGCGACGTGCGGTCCCTCTCAAACACTATATCTGCGGAGAGCGGTTTGGCGGTCGGTGGGTTTCCACGATCTTCTGTCTCCCCGTCCCTGCATGCTTTCCTCGTCGGGTCCTGGGTGGGGGACTCATTGCGTGTGGAGGATATTCGTTCGGCCATCGAACAAGAATTCGCTAGCGCTTTCGCATGAGATGTTGTGGGGTTGGCGCCTCGTCGTTGCTGCGTGCGGGGCCTCTTGGAACTTCTGCGCCGACATCTTCTTGGTTGGACGAGACCTGGTGGGCTCGCGTGGAGGTGTGCCAGGTTTGCGGATGGTGGAGACGATCGTGTGTCGAGAAGGGTGGCGGAGGTCCGGGGTGTCCCGTTCCTGTCGCGCTCTGTACATTGCTTGGCTCCACCGCTCAGGGGCCTGGGCTCGGTTCATCGGATTCTCCAGGATGGTACGCTCCCGGGTTCTGACCCGGAGATTACTCTTGTCTTATTGGATTACCCCGACTCGGTCCGCCCCCTCTCGGAGGCGGAGTTGATCGTTGGTCGCTTTCGCTTTCCTTTGCGGATTCGACTGCTGGATCAGATGGACATCTCTGTGCCGCCGGGTGCCATGGGCGGTGATGACAGCCACCGTGGTATTCCTGATCCGGCGGCGAAGCTCTGACCGCTGGAGAGTTCGGCTCGTCTTCCTCAACCCGTTTCGCCTTCTTCCCCTGGGGTCGCTTCAGTTCCTGCCGATCTGAATCGATTCGATGCCTTCGACGCCACGTGTGCTCCCATTGTGGGGCTGACGCCTCGGTTATTGCCTCCTTTTCAGAATATCATCTTCGGGACGGGAGCCCGTATCTCTTTGCGCTCTTGGGAATGCGTAAAACCGCCCTTCCCCTTCGGGTCGAATGGTGCCTGTCTCTTCCTGCCCAACCGTACCACCTCGGAGTCGGATTTTCGGTCTCCCGGGTCGCAACACCCGGGCTTTTGGGTGATGGATCCGCCTGCGGGCTCCTTGGATCCGATTGCCCTTTCGGATTTTTGTGCTGACTCTTACATTTCTGATGACATCCGTGGGCCTGAGTGGCCCCGCTGGACTCTCGTCCTCGAAGGCAGGCCCTCCTCGGTGGGGGGCCAGGATCTGGGCGCGACTAGAGCGGATGAGGGTCCCCTTTCTTGGGGGCCGATTCTTGTTGGGAGCTCTAACTCGGGTACTTCTTCTTTGGGTACCTCTCCTGGGCCTGACCACATGCGGGTAGGAAAGAGATACAGGAGGTGCCCGCGGGCGCGTCGGGCCGACACCTCTCCCTTGCCGGTGTCCGATCGTTTGGCCCGCGTGGCTGCGTTGGCGGGTGTAGTCCATATTGGGGGAAACCGCAGCGGTTCTCAATGAAGGTGCTCACTTGGAATGTAAGGGGTCTGGGTGACTCGGAAAAGAGGAAGATCTTGGGTTCTAAATTCCTCGATTGGGGCTGTGATATCATTTTGCTTCAGGAAACTAAGTTGCAGGCTTGCATGAGGGATGTTTGGCGCTCTTTCGACGCTGGTCCCATGTCTGATTGCCGCGCTATGGACGCGGTGGGATCCGTGAGAGGTATACTAATTGCCTGGCGGGATCGCGGTTTTGCTTTGCGCTCGGAGCTCAGGGGGTCCCATGTATTGACGGTTCTCCTCGAGTGCCTCTCCACTTTGCAGACTGTTGTCGTCTCTTGTGTATATGGGCCATGTAATGCCAGTGACTGTCGACAACTGTGGGATGACCTTCGTTCGGCCAGATCCTCTTTCCCGGGGGCGCGCGGCTGATCAGTGGCGACTTCAACGTTACCTTACTTTCTACCGATAGGTCGGGGTTGCATAACAGCCAAGACCAGGGGTCGGCTGATTTTGTGGAATTCTTAGATGATTTGGAACTTGAGGTGATTGATGCTCCTGACACAAAGTACACTTGGAGGAGCTCTGGCTCTCGCTCCCTCATCGACTGGTTCTTGGCGTCGTCTGAACTTCTAAATCTCTTCCCCTCGTGTTTTGCCATGACGAGGATTCGGACCTGCTCAGACTATTCCCCGCTTGTTTGGGACTCGGGGGAGCAATCTACGCCCCGGGGCTTTTCCAGGTACGAGAAGGCATGGCTTCTCGAGGATTCATTTCGCGAGCTGGTTACCCAGTACTGGACCTCTACGATTGCCTCGGGTTCGGCGGTCTCGAGGTTCTTCCAGAAGCTCGTTTCGCTGCGGGGAAGGCTTTGCTTATTCAAGAAGGAGCCGCACGATGCTCGTCGTGCGGCCAGGGCCTCGACAGAGGAGGTCCTTGCCGGCCTTGATCAGCTCGAGGAATCCAACCCTCTCTCTCCTGAGGATCTCGTAAGGCGGGAGTCTTGTCTCAAAGAAGTGGCGCTGTATGATAAGAAGAGAGTTGCGGAGTGGCGCCAACATTCTCGACACAAGTGGCTAGTGGAAGGGGATGCCAACACGGCATTCTTTCATCGTGTTGCTTGCGATAGACGACGTGCTAATGCTTTGCGCTCGGTCATTGTGGACGGCGTTCGTGTTGCGGGTGACAAGGACATGGGTAATTCGATCGCCAAGCACTTCCGTACCTTCTCGTCTCGGCCCCTTCATCGCAGTTGGCGTTGGCTGGGCCGCGGGGCGGAGCGGCTGTCGTCGGAGCTCGCTGCGGGCCTGGTCATGCCTGTGTCGTTGGAAGAGGTTCGGGTCGCTGTCTGGTCTCTCAACACGGATGGCGCGCCCGGGCCGGACGGTTTTCCCGTGTCTTTTTATCGAGATTTCTGGGATCTCCTCGAGGGGGAGGTCTTCGAGGTGGCTCGCGAGGTTTGTTTGTGCAACGCGGGGTTCGAAAAAATTAATTGGGCGCTGATTGTGCTCCTTCCGAAGAATGGTGCGGCTGAGCGCATTGAGGAGTTCCGTCCAATTGCCCTTTCCAACGGGCTCTATCTGATCGTTGCTAAAGTGTTTGCCCTCCGCCTCAATAGGGTTCTCGCAAACCTTATCTCTCCCGTCCAGGCGGCTTTCATTCCCGAAAGACAAATTGGGGACTGTTTCATTATGGCGTCGGAAATTGTGGCGGAATGGAAGAGGCTTGATTGGAAGGCTATGCTCTGGAAGGTAGATTTTGCCAAGACATACGATACTCTCGATTTGCACTTCATATGGGAAACATTGCATAGGAGGAGTTTCCCCGACACATGGAATTCTTGGATGAAGCGCTGTGTTACCACGACGTCCATGGCGGTCCTTGTAAATGGCTGTCCGGAGGGCGGGTTTTACCAGCCTCAGAGGGGAGTCAGGCAGGGGTGCCCCCTTGCCCCGCTCCTTTTTGTTACCGCGACGGATGCGTTGACTTGCATGTTGGTACAGGTGCAACGCTGTGGCCTGTTCTTGGGTTTCTCCAAGGACGATCTTAATATCCCTCTGGTACAATACGCGGACGACACATTATTTTTCGTGGAGGGGGCCAGGGAGGAGGTTGGGGCGGTTAGCGCCGTACCAGATCCTTTTGGGGAAATGCCAGGTCTCGTCCAAAATAGGGACAAGTCCATTTTGGTGCCGTTTGCCTACCCCGAGGAGGAGGCACGCTCTTGCTCTGCTGATCTGGAGGTTGGCTGCGGCAAACTGCCGTTTCGTTACCTCGGGATGCCCCTTACTTTCGGACGTGCGCGGCTGACGGATTGGCTTCCGATCATTGAGAAGATGGAGAGCAAATTAGCAGGATGGAGTTCCTCCGTCGTCTCCAGGGGGGTTGGTACTTCTAAAGACGGTACTGGCATCCATCCCCACCTTCTTCATGTCGATGTCTTTTTTGCCAAATCGGATTCGTGTTCGTATTGAAGGAATTATGAGGAGATTCTTATGGTGCGGGAGCGGGCCGATGGCTGGGGGCATCCATCTTGTTGATTGGGATACGGTCACGTTGCAGAAATCGGAAGGAGGGTTGGGTGTCTGTAACCTGAATGATATCAACGTGGCGTTGCTACTGAAATGGATCTCTCGCGTGTGGGGGACCTCAGATGATTTATGCTGCACGTTGATCCGCCGGATCTACCGTTGTCGGAGCACCCTGGCCCCTGCGCCCACTCTGGGCTTTCGTCCTTCCCCATTTTGGTGGGGGATCTCTCGCTATGCGATTCTCTGGCCGGTTGCGAGGGCCCCGGGGTGGGGGGGACCACTGGGTGTTGAGAGGTGCTCCTTTCACGGTCAAGAAGGCCTATGCGGCTATTCGGAGGCCGCCTCCAAGCCCTTCCGAGGCCCTCTTTAAAGACTGCTCCTCCATATGGGGCCTTCACCTCCCTGAGCGTATCTGTTTCTTTCTATGGCTACTCAGGCGCAAACGTCTAATGACGCGGGACCGCTGCGCACGGTTCTTGGGGGCTGATTCCGAGTCCTGCTACCTTTGCGGGGTGGCCGTCGAGTCGGTGGATCACCTATTCTTCCAATGTCATCGCGTTGCGGATTCATGGCTCGTCCTGGGTCTCGACTGGGTCGACGCGTCTTCTTTAGACACATTTTGGGCGGGGTTCTGCTCTAACCCCCGCAGACCACAGGTAGAGTTGTTAGGTCCTCTGGCGTTACTGTGGTGTATTTGGTTGGAGAGAAACACATTGGTGTTCTCGGGCTGCAGATTCTATACGGAAAATGTGTTAGCGCGGTCCAAGGCTTTTGTGGAAGCATGGTCATCTTTATGATCCTTTGCTTGTATCCTTTTTCGTTTCCTTATTCTTTTTAATAGATTGGGGAGGGCACCATAGCGTTTACCCCCTCTTTTGGTCAAAAAAAAAGAAGAATAGTAGAATAAAGCCTACAATACAAGTCAATTTATTTTTTCATGGTTTGAATTTAGTATATTAACGATATGATGTAGAGGAAGACAGGAAGGAGTGAACATGTTAAGGGAGGAGGAGCCTATTTAGGGCTCATCGGATGGATCATGTATGCTTGGTGTTGCTTAGGAGGGACTAGAGATAAACCTTTTGTGAAGTGCAAAACAAGTTTAAATTTCTCTCTTATTCACGATGACCCTGTTTTGAAGAATTGACTATTGCTTTGTGATGGGCATGAAAGGAAGTTTGAGGTGGTCGACTGCACTTCCTTTTTAGGGGAAGTGATGCATGCACAAAAGAGACAAATCAATTTTTCTAAAACCAAAGATATCAAGGAAAGGGGAAATTCTTTGATTTATGGGTAGAGGATGAACATATTGGGAAGCAAGGAATGGAGGGAATTGGGTGTCATGGAAGACTACAATGCGAGGAAGAATCGAAGAAGAGAGATGGTAAGCAAACGTCTTTTTCAGGGAAAAGATATGAAAACATGTTCAACCACCCCTATTTACAAAAAAAAACCAAAATTTCATTTATGTGTCGAAAGAGAGTAAAAGGTAAGGAGTACATTCAAGGTTTTTTAGCCTTACTCCCCTTCTTTTACTTTACACTTTTTCTTTTTCAAGCCTTTCTTCTCATAGCGTACGTAATAGTTCTTTCAAGGCCATGTTGGCTATACACATGCTGTAACTTTTCTTGTTTCAAGGCCATGTTGCCATAGTATAGATGTAAAGGCCAATTACCCTCCCTATATGAGCCTTCATGTACACAAATTTTGAAAATCACTAAAAACGATTATTCGAGCTACTTAATATCTGGTTTGAGTAAAGAAATTTGTCTAAGTGTTATTATAATCTTGTAACTTTGTACTTTTTAGTTTTTACTGTGTGCTATCTATTCTGCTATCTATGCGGTATCCTTGTATACTTGGTCACTCTGCCGTATCCTTGTATACTTGGTTAATTTAATGTTAAGTTATAATGCTGCTACCGTAATAACTTTGTCAAGTATTTTTTAAGTATGTGTTAAGTAATAGTTACTAGGTAATCTTAGACATCTATTAAAGCTGATTTGATATGATGTTACTTCATATCTATTAAGCACCGCTCTTGTTTAATAATAAACATTTCATTTTTTACTTTTCTCTTTGATTCTATCACTTACTGTTGACGCATATAGAGTAGTACTGTACCTCTTCATTATTTTTATTTTTCAGTTGTATGCTTTATGTAATTTACCCATAGGCTACTCTCCTATATAAGAGAGCCTAGGGCTTATGGAATAAACAAGTCGTTTGTTTTTCCCAACATGGTATCAGAGCGACGGTCCTAGACCGAAGTTCTCGAAACCCTAACCCTACCCCACCCCACCTGCCGGCCTCTCCCTCTTCCTCTTCGATCCGCGCCGCCCTCTCCTTGGGCGCACGTACAGCGCCGCCGCCTCCTGCGCTGGTCCATCTCCTCGTCGTGCTTCCTCGCGCGCTCGGGGTGCGCCATCTCTTTGCCGCCTGAAGCATCGTGCGCTCGCCCTCCCTTCACGGTATCATGCATCATCGTGCGCTGGCTCCTCCCTTCGCCAGCGCGCAGTAGCGTGCGGGTCCTGTGCTCCTGTGCCTCTGTTGCACAGTAGCGTGTAGCGCATAGCCCCTGTTCTCCTGTGCGCCCTTTGCGCACCAGCGCACATCAGTGCATACCATCGGCACCCCAACGCATATCAGCGCCACCCCAGTGCGCTAACCAGTGCGCGCATCGCGCACCAGTGCGCCTACTTCTCCCAGTCGACTGTTCGGGGGCACGTGTTAGGCCCTAAAGCGAGCACCTTCGCATACATGGGTTTAGTTGCTTGAGGTCTACACGTGCAACTAAACCCGTCTATGTCATTGTAGACAAATCACATATTTCTGTCAATTGTTCCAGTCTTCAGTATCCAGTATGTCAGAAAGCAAGGCAAATATCCCATCTATTGGCGCATTTCGTGGTCCAACGCCTATTGTAAAGATGGACGGTACCAACTATGAACTGTGGGCAATGCAGTTCATGAGCATGATGAAGTCAACGGGTAAGAAGCACATTCTTACCGAACCAGAGCCTGCTGAGAAGACTGGAACCAATGCCTCTTGGGAGGCTGATGACGCATATGCCAAGGTTTGGCTATCTGGCACGTTGGCAATTGAGATTGCCAATGACATTCTCCATCAACCCACAACGAAGGATATGTGGGACATTCTGGCGGCCACATATTCACAGGCGAAGAACGAGACAAAGATTCTGCAACTCCATCATGATATATTCACTATCAAGCAGAATGGTCACCCTCTACATTCCCTCTATGCATCACTGAGAGGAATGTTTGAGAAGCTCTACAGCTTCATGCCCTTGACGGCCACGCCAGAGCAACAGAAGACATACAGGAATGCAACTATGGTGGGCGTGTTCCTGGCTGCACTTGATCCAGAATATGAGGCTGCACGATCACAGATTTTGGCTGACTCTACTATTCCTCCCATGGAGGAAGCTTTCCATAGACTGAGTCGGATCACAGTTCCTTCCACGGCCTCGAGTCAGAATTCTTCAGCCATGGCAGCTAACATGGGTCGTGGATTTCATCACCAGGGCCGTGGACGTGGACCTCGTAGAAGAGGTGGCCGCACTAGGCCAACATGAACCTACTGTCACCGAGTTGGACACAATGAAGACACATGCTACTCGAAGCATGGATTTCCTGCATCCGCACGTGCTGCTGAGCAGATAGAGCCTCCATCTGCAGCTACTTTGGATCAACGGTTTGACGATCTAGTTGCTCGTCTGAGGGGCATTATTCCACCATCTGGTCCAGTTCCGACTACGGAGAGTCATTCTGATGTCGCTGCTTCTGCCTCTGCGTCTACTAGTGCCTCAGGTAGTATACTTGCATTCAACAGTAGTATATCAGATACATTACCATGGATTATGGAGTCGGGCGCTACACATCACCTATGTGGCGACCAGAGTCTACTTACAGGATACACTCAGATTCCTCCAGGCCGAACAGTAGTAATCGCCAATGGTACACATTCCCCCATCACTGGTCAGGGGGAGATTAGATTGACATCTTCTATGCAGCTCAAGAATGTGCTACATGCACCTGATTTTTCAATGAATTTGTTGTCAATTAGTCAGATTACGAAGGATCTACATTGTCGGGCAATTTTTGATCCATCTTCTTTGATTTTTCAGGACATCCATACGGGCAATGAGCAAGGAGGCCTCTACCGCCTGAATCAGACCCCATTTGCTGGAACCTCATCCTCTTCCTCTGGACAAGTATCTACTTTATTGTGGCATCTGCGCTTTGGTCATTTACCGCTTCAGAAGTTGCGTCAAGTGTTACCCTATGGTCTTCCTCACACACCTATATTGTGAGGCGTGTCAGTTGGGAAAGAATCACAAGTCGTCCTTTCTCAGTCGTCCAGGTCGGAGTAGTACCTCCAAGTTCGAGTTATTTCATATTGATGTCTAGGGTCCGAATCGTGTGCCTGATCATCAGGGACACAGATTTTATATAGTATTTGTGGATGATTTTTCTAGAGTGTCATGGGTGTTTCTGATGAAAAATAAATCTGAAGCGGGAAATATCATTATCCATTTTCTGAATGAAATACAAAATGTTTTCTCCACATCTGTGAAGTTTGTGAGAAGTGATAATGCTTTAGAATTGTGCACCAATGTTCTTGCCAATTATTACTCCTCAAAAGGGATTGTTCACCAAACATCGTGTGCTCATACATCTCAACAAAACAGAATTGCTGAAAGGAAACACCGTCTCCTTCTTGATGTCACAAGATCACTCCTTATACAGAGTCATGTTCCCTACTCCTACTGGGGTGATGCAGTTCTCACTGCATGTTACCTAATCAATCGTATGCCTTCTTCTGTCTTGAATGAACAGATTCCATTCTCCCTCATTCATCCTGGCAAGGATCTGTTCACTCTCACTCCTCGTGTGTTTGGGTCGGTTGCATTTGTCCATCAGTTGTCGCCTGGTACTGACAAGCTCTCTCCTAGGGCTGTCAAGTGTGTTTTCGTTGGGTACTCCAGAACTCAAAAGGGGTACAAGTGCTTTGATCCTCTGCGTCGGCGGTATATGATCAGTGCAGATGTTACATTTTTTGAATCTGTTATGTATTTTTCAGCCTCAGGAGACAAGCAGCTACCACCTATATCTACTGATGCCATATACATGACACCACCACCTCAGATACCGTCACCACCACCACCACCTCAGATGCCGTCGCCACCACCACCACCACCACCTATCTCACCACTACCGTTCCATTATACCCGCAGGCCTCCTCCCGCTCATGGTCATGACTCGTCTACTAGCTCGCCTATGGTATGTGATGAAAATATTATTGTTGATGGATCTGACGACATTTCTGAGCAGGATATGTTGCAGGGGTCAGACGAGAGTACAACTGATTTAGATGTTCCCATTGCTCTACGCAAGTCGAAGAGGAGCTGTGCTACATATCCACTGTCAGCATCCGTGTCTTTTGAGAGGCTATCTGGAGATTTCAGGTCATTTGTTGTGGCACTGTCAGCTGTAGATATTCCACGTAATCATCAAGAAGCTCTGCAGGATAGTAGATGGCGACTAGCAATGGAGGAAGAAATAGCGGCACTTCAGTCCAGAGGAACTTGGAGTTTGGTTCCTATACCTCCAGATGTGAACCCGGTGAGCTGCAAGTGGGTGTTTACAATGAAGCACAATGCAGATGGTTCTATTGACAGGTACAAGGCGCGACTTGTTGCACGTGGCTTCACACAGACATACGGGGTGGGTTACCTTGACACATTCTCGCCTGTGGCACGCCATTCCACTCTACGGATCTTGTTGTCAGTTGCAGTTGCTAGAGACTGGCCGCTCCATCAACTGGACGTGAAGAATGCATTCCTATATGGAGATTTGCAGGAGGAAGTCTATATGCAACAACCACCTGGGTTTGCTGTTGAGGGGGAGTGTTCCAAGGTATGCAGGTTACATAAGGCCATCTATGGCCTTAAGCAGAGCCCCAGAGCATTGTTTCAGAAGTTCTCAGATCTCTTCAAGAAACAAGGATACAAACGCTCCAATGCCGATCATTCCTTGTTTGTACAGAAGACGGATAGAGGTGTCATTGTAATCATGGTTTATGTTGATGACATCTTGATTACAGGTGATGATGAGCAGGGCATAAAACAGGCGAAAGAAAGACTGGGAACCGAATTTGTCACCAAGGACTTGGGAGTCCTTAGATATTTTCTGGGGCTGGAGTTTGCTAGAAATCCATATGGATTAATAATGTCGCAGAGGAAGTATGTTACAGATCTATTTAGTGAAACAGGTATGCTAGGGTGTCGGCCTGCTACGACACCAATGGATCCCATCATGAAGCTCTATGATGATGACACGGAAGAGGTGGACAGGAGAAGGTACAGAGAACTGGTAGGCAAACTACTGTATGTCACGATCACTAGACCTGATATATCTTTTGCAGCGAGTCGCGTGAGCCAGTTCATGGAGCAACTACGTCAGGTCCATATGGATGCAATACACATGATTCTGAGATATCTAAAATCATCTCCAGGTGCAGGCTTGCTATTTAAGAAGGGAAATGAGATCTCTATCACAGCGTGTGCTGATGCAGACTATGCAGGATGCCCCAAGGACAGGAAGTCCACCTCAGGGTTTGCAGTCTATGTTGGAGATGCCCTAGTCTCGTGGAGGAGCAAGAAACAGACAGTGGTAACTAGATCCAGTGCTGAATCTGAATACAGGGCTATGGCCCAGGCTAGCACAGAAATGATGTGGGTGAAAGCTCTACTTACAGATCTATGTCTTGATATACCACTTCCTATGAAGTTAGAATGCGATAATCATGCAGCCTTGTTCATTGCAAACAACCCAGCCTTCCATGAGAGGACCAAGCACATTGAGGTTGACTGCCACTACATACGTGACATGATTCAGAAGGGGTTCATTGCTACATCTCACGTCACCTCTCTGCTGATATATTCACCAAGGCATTACTTCGAGGCCCATTCCAGAAGTGTGCGTCCAAGCTGAGCATGATTGATATCTATGCTCCATCTTGAGGGGGAGTGTTGACGCATATAGAGTAGTACTGTACCTCTTCGTTATTTTTATTTTTCAGTTGTATGCTTTATGTAATTTACCCATAGGCTACTCTCCTATATAAGAGAACCTATGGCTTATGGAATAAACAAGTCGTTTGTTTTTCCCAACACTTACACTTGTTGTTAATTATGTTGGTGTTTTGAATGATTCATATTTAAATTATATGTATTAAAAATTCTTTAATATAAAGTAGGTTTTTATCAGTTGTGTCCCTTTGAGATATTGCAATATCAGTTATGCCATCCCTTTTTTGGAATATCAGCTGTACCCCCGATTTCTTGTCGTTCTATCACTTGTGCCCCTCAGGTTAGTTGCCGTTCATCTCCAACTTAAACATATACTAACTTCGGGGATGCAAGGGGAATTGAATCAAAAAATTAGGTTAAAACGTCATCTCCCCCCACCCCCATGCTCCTCAGCCACTCCACCCCTTGCTCCTCCGCCTCGTGCTACCATCGCCCCGTGTTCCTCCTTTGCCCTTTGCCCTGTGCTCCTCCTCCTCCCACTCCCCAACCTTCTCCTCCCCAACCACTCCTCCCCTTCCCAACCACTCCTCCCCAGCCACCTCTGCCCTGGCTCCTCCGCTCTAGCCTCCTCCTCCCCTCCCCTCCCCAACCACTTCCGTCATTGAACCCTTCCCCTTCCATCCGCTCCTCCTCCCCCTCCGCCCCCCATCCTCCAACGACTCGTGATCCCCCATCTTGTCCACGACCCATTAACCTGTGAAGGCGAAGCTCATCATCTTGCCTTTCGCTGGTGCAATACAACCTAACAATGTGGTTGACCAGCAACAACAACAGGGGTCGAAGGTGAGGTAGTGCTGGTCTCCGGAGCTCCACCGTCACTTCTTCCTCCTGAGACACCAGGACATCCAAAAGGAGGAAGGTAGAGGAACCTGTTGTGCAGGTACACCCCTATATGTTCACTTCTTCGTCCTCTCCACTCGATGCTTCCTTCGAGAAGACGATCACCCGTGAAAATCAAGGAACAATTTCATGCCATAGCCAGACCACGGAAGTACCTTCATCTACAAAGCACGGATAGTCGGAAGTACTCCTTCAGCGATGAAATTCGTAAACCTGAGCCCACTAGTCACCTCCCTACCGATCATGTTTTTCTTGGTAGAGGAAGGGAAGATGAAGAACTGCGAGACATGTTAATTGTTGATCATGGTGATGGTTGCATGAATTGATCCCACTAGTCACCTCAGGGGTATTGACCTTTCTCAACTCCCTTAGCTACTGTTCTTGAGTTGAAGCCAACGGTGTCTGATCTTTGCTCTCTATTTTAGAGTAGCTGCAACGCCCAAGCAGATCAAGGACCTGATGAAGGTGGACGAGCTCACTGACGACTTGATGAAGGTAGAGATGGTGATGGCTGGAAGGCATGGGACGACAGAGGAGGGCATGGGGCGATGGAGGATGGATCAGAGGAGGAGGATGGGTGTGATGAGTTTTTGGACAGTTATGCTCCTCTTAACCTCACAATGGTTTGGAAAAACAATGGTTAATTTCAACTCATTGATGGCTAAAGTAACGAGGGGTGGGGGGGGGAAGGTGCACGAGCGATAGAACAGCAAGAAGTCGGGGGGCACAACTGATATTCCGAAAAAGGAAGGGGCGTAATTGATATTGTAATATCTCAGATGGGCACAATTGATAAAAACCCTATAAAGTAATTTTAAAAGTACATACTCAATTAAATTTGATTTGTCGCATGTTCGATGATAAATCCTTGAACAAGGATCGACTACCAGCTTTTACAACCTTGTCTATTAGTAATTGGTCTTAGTATTTAGTACTTATTCTTATCTTCGACTCAGTTATCGAAGTTCATCGTAAAAGCTTAAGAATAAAAAAAATCACCTTTGAAAGCACTTCTACACAGTAAGAGTAGCATCAAGATCTAGAATATCATTGATATCAGATGAATATTGGGGATATCGAATATAAGGTGGGCAAGTTATACACTAACCGTGCCAGTGTGAAAGATCGATGATATACTGGCCAGTAACTGATAAAAAAGTGCGTCAAAAAAAACTGATAAAAAAGGATATAAGGGGATATTAGTACTTGACATCCACCGATAAGATTATTGTACTATACATTGTCGATACAACGTGATGTGTAAAATCATGGCTATGAATCAATAGGGTTCTTTCTCTACAAAACCCAAGAGGATCGACATTAAGAGTATGGCACCACATTTTGTTGATATCAGATGAATATTGGGGATATCGAATATAAGGTGGGCAAGTTATACACTAACCGTACATTCCAACAAATATGTTATTGCCAGTGTGAAAGATCGATGATATACTGGCCAGTAACTGATAAAAAAGAGCGTCAAAAAAAAACTGATAAAAAAGGATATAAGGGGATATTAGTACTTGACATTCACCGATAAGATAAATTGTACTATACATTGTCGATACAACGTGATGTGTAAAATCATGGCTATGAATCAATAGGGTTCTTTCTCTACAAAACCCAAGAGGATCGACATTAAGAGTATGACACCACATTTTGTTGATAGGCACAAAAGGGTTGATGGATGGCTCACCATTCCTTGGGAAAGACAGAAGAAACAGAACTCAGGGGCAGTACTGGATCTCACTAGTGAGTTTTCATTTATAAAAATTACATTTCCAACTTAGAGTTATTTTTCAAAAGAAATACCTAACTGACTATTAATCACCAACCACCACCTGATATTGCATGCCTCATGCAAGGAAAACGACAGGGATCCCATATATCAAATTTTAGTAGCTTAAAGATAGAAGAGCAACTTCTGGAGACCTGTTAGGAAATGGCGAATGATGACATTTTCTTAGTTCAGTTGATTGACTAAAAAAAGATGGATTGATGCACTATAGATGAGGAAGAACCTGAGAAAGTATATGAAGTTCAAAATGACCAATTCGTAAATGCCATAGATACGCAGAAGAGGATGCTCCTTGAGAAATATATGAGCTTCCTACAAAGGGAGACTACACTACACAGTAAATGATTATCCTGATTATGCCACATTCATTCCGCATGCCTGTCAGTACGTCATGATATAATACAATTGGTCAAAGAGGGTAAGCCATTTTACATTCTTAGTAATTTGGTTAATTGTTTTACTAGTTAAGGGGAGGGTGGAGTAGGAACCTTGGTCATTGGATTTGGAGCTCACTGTTTCTACCACTAGACCATTTAAGTGGGTTTGGAGAGAAAGCCAGGGGAGATTGAGAAGGCATGATTCAAACTTTGGTATTCAGTAAAGATAAGGGAAGAAATGGTGTTGGAGTGGCTGTTCGTAAGGATTTGAAGGATAGTGTGGTTGAGGTGCAAAGATTCGGGATCGTGCTATTTTGATAAAATTGGTGCTCGAAGAAGAAATTCTGAATATCATCTTAGTTTTTGCATCGCAAATTAGTTTATATGAAAGGATTAAACAAGCCTTTTGGGAGGATTTGGATAAGATTATGCAAGGAATACCACAAAGAGAGATGATTTGCTTAGGTGGAGATCTTAATGGACATGTGGAAATGATGCTTCAGGGTGTGATAGTATTCATGGAGTTCATGACTTCGGGAACAGAAATGAAGTGGGAAAAGTCATTCTGGATTTTGTAACAACTTATGATCTTTTCATAGCAAAATCTCTCTCCATGAATAGGGAGGAGCATTCAATTACTTATAAGAGTGGTCCAACTAGAACACAGATAGATTACTTTACGTTGAGGAGAAGAGATTGGTTGCGTTGCAAAGATTGCAAAGCAATCCAGGAGAGAGTTTCCCAACATCTTTGGCTAGTCATGGATGTGCAAATAAAAGGGTTGGTAAAGAAAATGGGGGTTTCCAAGATCACTCGAACTAGATGGTGGAATCTTAAATTGAAGCAATCGAGCTTCAGGGAGGGGGTTTTAGAAGACTTATTTTGGGATTATAACAGAAGTGCAAATGAGATGTATGAGGCGGTAGCATCTTGTATCCGAAGGGTTGCCAAAGAGATGTTAGGAAGGTTAAATGGAGGAGTTCCATGCCAAAACAAGGCTTCGTGGTGGGGTGGAGGGATACAAGAGAAGCACAAAATTAAACGAGCATGCTTTAAAGCTATGTCTAAGGATAGAACAGAGGAAACTATCAGAAACTACAAAATAGCGAAGAAGGAAGCAAAGAAAGCTGTAAGTGAAGCTAAATCAAAAGCTTATGAAGTTTTGTACAAAGTCTCGACTTTAAAGAGGGCCAGAAGGATATATTCAGATTGACCAAAGCAAGAGAAAGGAAGACCAAAGATCTTTCTCAAGTGAGATGCATTAAGGATGAGGAAGGGCATGCACTTGTTACTTAGAAGGATATAGACTAGATCGAAACAATATTTCCATAATCTTTTCATCGGGGAAGGAAATAGGGAGATCACTTTGGAAAGGAAAGAAGTAGAGGAGGTGTTGGAGGAAGAATAAAATTGTGGTATCATTATTGAGACCCTAGGACTCTTTTGTATACGAGAAACGCCCTGGGTAAATTACACGAGAGGTACATGAAAGAAAGAGAAATAATAAATACATATAAAGGGATATAAATATCTCAACACTCCCCCTCAAGCTGGAGCATATATGTTTATTAAGCTCAGCTTGGAACAACATATCTGAAAAGGGCCTTTAGCAAGGGCCTTGGTGAAAATATCAGTTGTCTGATCTCCAGTAGAAATATGGGAAGTGGATATGAGATCTTTATAGATCATGTCTCTGGTATAGTGGCAATCGACATCTATATGTGTTGACGCATATTGAATAACTGTATCTCTTTGTTATTTTATTTTCTTGTTATTCTCTTTATGTAATTTACCCATAGGCTACTCTCCTATATAAGAGAGCCTAGGGCTATGGGATAGATTATCTCATTCACGTTTCCCAACATGGTATCAGAGCGACGGTCCTAGACCGGAGTTCTCGAAACCCTAAACCTACCCCACCCCACCCGCCGGCCTCTCTTCTCTCTCTCTCTCTCTCTCTCTCTCTCGGCGCCGCCAACCCCAGCCTCAGCCGATCGGAGGCCCCTCTTCTCCGATCTGCGGTGCTCCTGTGCGCCTCGGAGGCATCTTGCGCATCTTGCGCATCTTGCGCCTAAGCGTGCCCTGCGCATCTTGCGCATCCTGCGCTTAAGCGCGCCTCTCGCGCATCTGGCGCACAACGCCTCTCGCGCTGAGCGACATCTGCGCATCTGCGTGCGACATCTTCAGCGCATCTTCAGCGTGCTGTGCGGCATCTGCGCGCTGTGCGACAGCGTGTGCTAGGGCACGAGATACCGTCTGCAACAGGAAGCAGTAGCGCACGTCATCTCCAAGCGCGCGTCATCTCCAAGCGCGCGCGTCATCTCCTGTGCACCTGCGCGTGAAGGCTACATACCGCGCGTGCATACTGTGTGCGTGCGGATCGTAGCACGCACAAATCCATGGGGATAGTTGCTTGAGGTCTACACATGCAACTAATCCCGTCTATGTCATTGTAGACAAAGATTATCTCTTGTCATTCGCTCCAGTCTTCCGTCTCCAGTATGTCAGAAAGCAAGGCAGATATCCCGTCTATTGGCGCGTTTCGTGGTCCAGCGCCCATTGTGAAGATGGATGGTACGAACTATGAACTGTGGGCAATGCAGTTCATGAGTATGATGAAGTCTACAGGTAAGAAGCACATTCTTACCGAGCCCGAGCCTGCAGAGAAGACTGGAGTTCATGCCTCATGGGAGGCCGATGATGCATATGCCAAGGTGTGGCTATCTGGCACATTGGCTATTGAAATCGCCAATGACATTCTACATCAACCCACAGCCAAAGACATGTGGGATATCCTGGCAGCGACATATTCTCAGGCGAAGAACGAGACGAAGATCCTGCAACTACAACATGATATATTCACAATAAAGCAGAACGGCCGTCCTTTACATTCTCTCTATACATCATTGAGAGGGATGTTTGAGAAGCTTTATAGCTTCATGCCTCTTACCGCCACGCCAGAACAGCAGAAGACATACAGGAATGCGACGATGGTGGGTGTGTTTCTCGCTGCACTTGATCCAGAGTATGAGGCAGCATGTTCACAGATTTTGACGGACTCGACGATTCCTCCCATGGAGGAAGCTTTTCACAGATTGAGTAGGATCACAGTACCTTCAGCAGCTGCGAGTCAGAATCCCTCAGCTATGGCGGCCAACAGAGGCCGTGGTTTTCATCACCAGGGCCATGGACGTACTCCTCGTGGAAGGGGTGGCCGCACTAGGCCAACATGCTCATATTGTCACCGAGTCGGACATACTGAAGACATGCTACTCAAAGCATGGATTCCCTGCATCTGCACGAGCCGCTGAGCAGATAGAGCCCCCATCTGCTGCTACACTGGATCAACGATTTGATGATCTAGTTGCCCGCCTCAGGGGCATTATCCCACCATCAGGTCCAGCACCGACTACAGAGAGTCATACTGATGCTGCTGCCTCTGCCTCTGCTTCTACTAGTACTTCAGGTAGTACACTTGCACTCCACAGTAGTAGATCTGATACATTGCCGTGGATCATGGACTCGGGCGCTACACATCATCTATGTGGCGACCAGAGCCTACTTACAGGATACACTCAGATATTCAGGACGGACAGTAGTGATTGCCAATGGCACACACTCCCCTATCACGGGTCAGGGGGAGATTAGATTGACATCTTTTATGCAGCTCAAGAATGTCCTACATGCACCGCATTTTTCTATGAATCTATTGTCAATTAGTCAGATTACGAAGGATCTCCATTGTCGAGCTATTTTCGATCCATCTTCTTTGATTTTTCAGGACATCCGTACGGGCAACGTGATTGGTCATGGCTATGAGCAAGGAGGCCTTTATCGACTGAACCAGAACCCATTTGCTGGAACCACATCTTCTCCTGCTGGGCAAGTATCTCCTCTCCTGTGGCATCTGCGCTTTGGTCATTTACCGCTTCAGAAATTGCGTCTAGTTCTACCCTATGGTCTCTCTCACACACCTATCCAGTGTGAGGCATGTCAGTTGGGAAAGCATCACAGGTCGTCTTTTCCCAGTAGTCAAGGTCGGAGTAATAACTCCAAGTTTGAGTTGTTTCATGTCGATGTCTGGGGTCCGAGTCGTGTTCCCGATCATCAGGGACACAGGTTTTATATTGTATTTGTGGATGATTTCTCTAGAGCGTCATGGGTCTTTCTAATGAAAAATAAATCTGAGGCAGGAAACATTATTATCCACTTTCTTAATGAAATTCAAAATGTTTTTTCCACTTCTGTCAAGAGTGTGAGAAGTGATAATGCTTTAGAGTTGTGCACCAACATTCTAGCCAATTACTACTCTTCAAAAGGGATTATTCACCAAACATCTTGTGCTCATACATCTCAACAGAATGGGGTTGCTGAAAGAAAACACCGTCACCTTCTTGATGTCACAAGGTCTCTTCTTATTCAGAGTCATGTTCCGTACTCCTACTGGGGTGATGCAGTCCTTACTGCATGTTACCTTATCAACCGTATGCCTTCGTCTGTCTTGAATGAACAGATTCCTTTTTCACCCATTTACCCTGACAAGGATTTGTTCATTCTTACCCCTCGTGTGTTTGGGTCAGTCGCATTTGTCCATCAGTTGTCGCCTGGTACTGACAAGCTCTCTCCTAGGGCTGTCAAGTGCGTCTTTGTGGGGTACTCCAGAACTCAAAAGGGGTACAAGTGTTTTGATCCTGTGCGTCGGCGGTATATAATCAGTGCAGATGTTACATTTTTTGAATCTATTATGTATTTTTCAGAATCCGGGAACATACAGCCACCACCTATATCTCCTGATACCGTATTCATGGCACCACCAACAACACCACCGTCACCACCATCACCACCGCCACCACCACCGCCACCACCACCGCCATCAACAGTATCCCCGCTACCATTCCATTACACCCGCAGGCCTCCTCCAGCTCATGGTCCTGACCAGTCAACTAGCTCGCCTATGGTATGTAATGAAAATATTAATGTTGATGGATCTGACGACATTTCTCAGCAGGATGCATTACAGGAGCATGGTGATAACAAAGAGGATCTGGATGTTCCAATCGCTCTACGCAAGCCGAAGAGAAGCTGTGCCAAATATCCAGTATCAGCAGCTGTGTCTTTTGAGAGGCTATCTGGACATTTCAGGACGTTTGCATTGGCACTTTCAGCTACAGACATTCCACAGAACCACCATGATGCTTTGCAGGATTCTAGATGGCGGCTAGCAATGGAGGAAGAGATGACGACACTTCAGTCTAGAGGAACCTGGAGTTTGGTTACTATACCTCCAGATGTCAGCCCGGTGAGTTGCAAATGGGTGTTTACAGTTAAACACAATGCAGATGGCTCCATTGACAGGTACAAGGGACGCCTAGTTGCACGGGGATTCACACAGACATATGGGGTAGATTACCTTGACACGTTCTCCCCTGTGGCGCGTCATTCCACTCTACGGATCCTGTTATCAGTTGCTGTTACTAGAGACTGGCCACTCTATCAACTGGACGTGAAGAATGCATTTCTGTATGGAGACTTGCAGGAGGAAGTCTATATGCAACAGCCACCAGGTTTTGCTGTTGAGGGGGAGTGTTCCAAGGTTTGTAGATTACATAAGGCCATCTATGGCCTTAAGCAGAGCCCCAGAGCATGGTTCTAGAAGCTGTCAGACCTCTTTGAGAAACAAGGATATAAGCGCTCCAATGCTGATCATTCCTTGTTTGTACAGAAGACGGCGAGAGGTATCATTGTAATCATGGTTTATGTTGATGATATCTTGATTACAGGTGATGATGACCAGGGCATTAAGCAGGCAAAGGAAAGGCTAGGGACCGAGTTTGTCACCAAGGACCTGGGAGTCCTTAGATATTTTCTGGGGCTAGAATTTGCCAGAAATCTGTATGGATTAGTCATGTCACAGAGGAAGTATGTTACAGATCTACTGAGTGAGACAGGTATGCTAGGGTGTCGACCTGCTACGACACCAATGGACCCTAGCATGAAGCTGTATGATGATGACACAGAGGAGGTGGACAGGAGAAGATATAGAGAACTGGTAGGTAAACTGTTATATGTCACGATCACTAGGCCAGATATATTATTTGCAGTGAGCCGTGTGAGCCAGTTCATGGAGCAACCACGCCAGGTGCATATGGATGCAATACATATGATACTTAGATATCTCAAATCTTCTCCAGGTGCAGGTTTGCTATTCAAGAAAGGAAAGGGGATTTCTATCTCAGCATGCGCAGATGCAGACTATGCAGGATGTCCTAAGGATAGGAAGTCCACCTCAGGGTATGCTGTCTATGTTGGAGATGCCCTAATCTCATGGAGGAGCAAGAAACAAACTGTGGTAGCTAGATCTAGTGCTGAATCCGAATATAGGGCTATGGCCCAGGCTACTACAGAGATGATGTGGGTGAAAGCGGTGCTGACAGATTTATGCTTAGATGTACCACTTCCTATGAACTTGGAGTGTGATAATCAGGCTGCTTTGTTTATTGCAAACAACCCTGCATTCCATGAGCGGACCAAGCATATTGAGGTGGATTGTCACTTCATACGTGATATGATTCAGAAAGGATTCATTGCCACATCTCATGTTACTTCAGAGAACCAGACTGTAGACATATTCACCAAGGCATTGTTACGAGGTCCATTTCAGAAGTGTGCTTCCAAGCTGAGCATGATTGACATCTATGCTCCATCTTGAGGGGGAGTGTTGACGCATATTGAATAACTGTATCTCTTTGTTATTTTATTTTCTTGTTATTCTCTTTATGTAATTTACCCATAGGCTACTCTCCTATATAAGAGAGCCTAGGGCTATGGAATAGATTATCTCATTCACGTTTCCCAACAATATGCTTGGTTCGTTTATGAAATGCATGATTATTGGCGATAAATAGAGCTGCTTTATTGCCACATAAAAGCTGCATGGGAAGAGGAACCTCAACATCAAGATCAATCACAACTGATCTAAACCACATCATCTCTGCGCTCCCCTGTGCCATGGTCCTGTACTCAGATTCTGCGCTGGATCTAGTAACCATTGTCTGCTTCATGCTTTTCCATGACATGAGAGAGCTTCCAACAAAAATATCAAAGCCAGAAGTAGACTTCCTATCTCTAGGGCATCCTGCATAATCCACATCTGCACAAGCTGTCACCTCAAGAGACGTACCTTTGCTGAATATAAGGTCAATACCAGGTGAAGTCTTTAAATATCTCAAAATCATACAGACCGCATCCATGTGAACCTTTCTGGGATGCTCCATGAACATGCTCACCTTGCTCACATCAAAAGATGTTTGTCCTGGTGGTGGTAGCATATATGAGTTTCCCAACAAGCTCCATGTATCTCCTCTTATCTACCTTCTCAGTGTCATCATCATATAATCTCATACTTGGATCCATAGGGGTAGTAGCAAGCTTGCGCCATGTCATACCTATCTCTATTAGAAGATCAATCACAAACTTCCTCTGGGTCATCACAAGACCACGCTAGTTCCTGGCGAACTCTAATCTAAGGAAGTATCGGAGATTGCCAAGGTCTTTGATCACAAACTGCTGACCTAGGAACTCCTTGGCAGCCTGAATGCCCTCTCATCATCACTCGTGACAATAATATCATCAACATAGTCAAGAATAGGAACAATACCTCTTTGTGTCCTCTGAACAAAAAGCGAGTGATCCGTAGTGGATTGCGCAAACCCCTGGTGCTCTATCAACTTTGAAAGCTTCTGGTACCAAGCTCTCGGACTCTGCTTCAGACCGTAAATTGCCTTGTGGAGCGTACGCAAACACACCTTCTGAGACCCCCTCTCAACAACAAACCATGGTGGCTGCTGCATATATACCTCCTCCTCTAGATCTCCATATAGAAACACCTTCTTTACATCAAGTTGGTAAAGAGGCCAGTCTCGTGAAATAACAACTGATAGAAGAATGCGCAATGTCGAATGTCTGGCCACTGGAGAGAAGGTATCCTGATAGTCCACCCCATAAGTCTGGGTGAACCCACGTGCTACAAGCCTTGCCTTGTAGTGATCCACACTTCCATCTACTCGCTGCTTCACCGTAAAGATCTATTTGTACCCTACAACAGAGGCACCTGGAGGAGCAGAGACGACACTCTAGGCACCACGGGACTGCAAAGTGGCCATCTCCTCCTCCATGGCAAGTCGTCAACTACTATCTTGTATGACCTCCTGAATGTTCGTTGGATAGTAACAATTGAGAGCCCCATAACAAATCTCCTGTGCTCCTATGAAAGATGGTCCAAGGAAACATGTATAGGTAGAGGATAAGTGACACAGTTATGACGCGACTTCCTCAAGGTAGTAGGTACATCGAGGTCATCAACCTCTCTGTTCTTTGGTATCAGCTCCTCCTATATAGTATCCTGTGGAACAAGTATATCACTAGTGCCATCAGTAGAAACAATGCGTTCATTACATACTTGAGGTGTGCTGGATGGCGGGGAAGGCGCATGAGCAGAGGGGCGAGTAGAGGACTTGCGAATGTAATATCGTGGTAGGAACTGTATCAGGTAGACGGAGGTGGAGGTGGTGGAAGAGGTGGAGGTGGAGGTGAATGAGACTCAACATGGATAGTTGTTGGTGGAGATAACAGAGGTGGTGGAACAAAGACATCCTCGCCAGCGTCAGCATTAGACAACTTATCATCTGTAGGAGAAAAACACATAATAGACTCAAATAATGTGACATCAACCATAATATTTTCTCCCTACATGATAAAAACATCTATACCCTTTTGGGTACGAGAATAACCAACGAACACACATTTGACAACTCTAGGAGAGAGCTTGTCACGACCAGGAGTAAAATTGTGGACAAATGCCACAAACCCAAAGATCTTGGGAGTAAGGGAGAATAGGTCCTACTCGGGAAACACAATCAGGAAAGGGACCTTTTCTCCAAGGATGGTAGAAGGCATGCAATTCACCACGTAATATGCAGTGAGAACCGCATCACTCCAGAACGAATGATGAGCTCGACTCTGAATCAAAAGAGTCCTCGTGACATCCAAAAGATGACGGTGTTTGCGTTCAGCAACACTGTTCTGCTGCGAAGTGTAAGCACAAGTCTGATGAACAATACCAAGAGATCTGAGAAAGTCAGACAACTGTAATGTAGAAAACTCCAAGACATTGTCTATGCTAATAAACTTCACATTTACAGAAAAAATGTTCTTAATCTCAAATAAGAAGATCAACTTCAAACTTATTCTTTAACAAGAAACCCAAGATAATCTAGAGAAATCATTCACATCAACCATACAAAATCGATGTCCCTGATGATCGGGAACATGACTAGGACCCTCGATATTAAAATGAACCAACTCAAACAACGGACTACTGTGACAACTCTGACGACTCAGAAAAGAAAAACGATGGTGCTTCCCAAGCTGACATGCTTCACACTCCAAGGTAATATGAATAGAGATCTGAGGGAGAACATAACATAGCTTCCGCAGAGGAAGGTGTCCAAAGCGAAGATGCCACATGAAAGGAGAAACAGATTTAGACGGAACAGTAGCAGCACCAGCATACGGAGGTTGGACCAATCTGTAAAGCCCTGTCTGTCAACGTCTACATCCAATCACCCGACCCGTGAGTATGGCATGAAAAACAAGAAAAGAGGGTAAAAAATGACATGGCAATCAAGGTTCAGAAATGCGGTATGCGGTATTCGTTCGGTCATGTAGTCTAAAGTGAGTAAACGGATATGCGGAGGAGTATACAGAAGTATATGCAGTTTATAATATTTCAATTTAAAATATTAAAAAATAAATAATTAAATGTGATTATCTAAAAAAGTTGATGATCTGACAAAATCCAAAATAAAAAATTTCAAATAAGATAATATAATAATAAGATATATAAGCATGATATTATAAATTGATTGTTTTTTATCGTGTATTTTGAATTTAATGCATATATATACATATACAAATGTGGATTCAACAAGGAACACATGGATTCTATAAGAAAACCTTTAATGCATATATTGATCCTATAGATAACAAAAGCTAAAAAATAATCATAGTTATACAAATTATAAACTGAAAAGTATACACATATGTATCTCTAAGGGACAAAATATGTTGACACAAAATATGCGGAAGATTGTATTTGCATATAAAATTTATTAGAATCATAAGAATGTATAGTGTCAGACTGTTAGTCAATTACATGTTTTATTTGAAGAACTAGAATGAATTTCGTTGTGTAGAAAATTCAAAAAGCATTAAAGCATGTAAGACATTCTGTAGGCGCTTCAATGGGGCTAGAACAGTCTCCCTCTGATTAACAATGGGTAGATGAGCCCCATTAACAATCACCACTGATCTACCATGAGATATAGATCTGTAAGAGATAAACTGAGCCCGATCTCCACACATGATGAGAAGCTTCTGAGTCCATTATCCAATTAGTCAAATATGAACTGCTACAACTGGTAAGTACATAAGCAATGCCTGACGAACTCTTAGAGGCTTTGACATCAACTGCAACATTTGAAGATCTTGCTGCTGAGGCGGGTGGTGTAGTCATCATCTCTCTCAATCTAGAGACAATATCATCAAGCCCCGCATCATGAGAAGGAGCTGGAGTAGTCTCTGTTTGCTCAGCTACACGGGCAGACACACGATACCCATGCTTCAGATAACATGTCTCCTTCGAATGTCCTGGACGATGGCAATGTGAGCATGGGCCACGCTGACGTCCTCCTCATCGACCATGAGGTCTGTGAAACTGTGAAGTACCCCCTCTGCCACGAGAAGCAGCCATCTTAAAGGGAGTTCGGGTCACGGTAGTAGACGAAGTAGTGATCCTGCTCAGCCTCTTGTAGACCTCCTCCATCGGAGGTATCGTCTCTTATGTAAGTAGTTGAGTATGTGCTGCATCGTACTCTGAGTCAAAGGATGACAAAAAGACTCATGTCATAGTGACATTCCTGTATGCCTGCTATTGCTCAGTGTTGGTAGTAATGGGCATAAAACTATGAAGACGCTCAAACATGCATAGGAGATGCAAGAAGTAGGCATGAAAAGGCCGACCATTTTGCTTTCGAGAAAATGTCATACTGCAATTGGAGTATTTTGCTCTCATTCTTCGCTTGCCCATAAGTGCCAGCTAGGATATCCCTCAAAGCCTTGGCTGTGGGTTGATTGACGATGTCGTTGGCAACCTCCACAGTGCGCATCTTGGAGAGCCAAATCCGTGCATAGGCATCATCTTGCTTCCATGAAGCATTAGCCTCGGTTTTGTCCCTCGGCTCTGAATCAGTCAAAATGTGCTCCTTGCTATGGCACCGCATAATGGTGTGAAACCGCATGGACCACAACTCGTAGTTGGTCCCATCCATCTTCACGATAGGAGCCGTGCCCTTGAAGGCGTCGGGCGACGAAAAACGTCACCCTTGTTCTCTGACATGATGAGAAGATTGCTGAAAAACTGGACCTAAACTGGGGAGTAGGACCACTTCGAGCAAGTCTACACAATCATACAAAGTAACAATTGTACATGTAGACTCATACAACCAGCCTCTTCAATCCTTTTTGTAGTCTAAGGTTGTAAAACATGATTTATATGTCTGAGATCACGCATTTAGGTCAAAATCAGGCCGTATAGGCCTGCAAAGGACATGCAAACTGCAGCCGGCTGGCGACAAAGTCGCAAGAATGGGCTGTCGGCGGCTAGTCGACTTAGACGACCGGAATAGCTGGCAGGGGCTGCAGGAACGGCCGGGGTGGCTGGGGATGCCCGACCAGGCCTGCAGGAGCGGCCGACTGACTGGGTGATCGACTCTCGGCGGCGGTAGCAGAGGTGGGTGGTAGGGTTAGGGTTGGTGGGATATGGGAACCCCGGTCTAGGACTGTTGCTCCGATACCATGTTAGAGGAAGAATAGAATTGTGATATCATTATTGAAATCCTAGGGCTCTCTTATATAGGAGAAAAGTCTTGGGTAAATTAAATGAGGTACATGAAAGAAAGAGAAATAAGATAAATATAAACAACTATAAATATCTCAATAGGAGGCTGTGTGAAGGTTATGAAACTTAGGAAAGGCGTGGAACCTGATGACATTCAAATAGAAGTATGGAGAGTTCTAGGTGGACGTGGTTTGACTTGGCTTACAAATTTATTCAATGTTATTTGGCGAAGTAAGAAAATACATGAAGAATGGAGGAGAAGCATCGCGATGCCTCTTTATAAGAACAAAGGTGACATTCAAAATTGTTTGAATTACAAAGGTATCAAGTTGATGAGTCATACTCAAGATTGCATAAAACGGTAGTCGGTACTCAGTTAGCGGGGTCACTAACTAAGGATTAATCGGCAGTCGGGCGACTAATCAGATTTAGTCGGTTATTAGTCAGTTTTGAATTTTTTTATTATTTTAAATATATAAATCAATTTTTATACACATATTCTTATGTATTTACATTGATTTGTACATTATTAATCGGCAGTCGGGCGACCCCGCACCCTCAAACATTATAAATGAAATCCGTTTTGTTTGTTTTATGTAGATGTCACTCATATAATTTAGGACAATTGAAATAGAGAGAAGATTCGGATTTGCATTAATAAAACTTCTTGTTTGGTTGATGCGTTACACCTGGATTACTTTCCTGAATTCAATACAAATTTACCCTGGATTAACCATACAGCAAAATGTGTTGGAATACCATAATGGGAGCAATCACGTATTTCTTATTTTTATTCTGAAAAAACATTCCCAACCGATAAAATAAGGGAACTCATGCATGGTTGTTTAGACATGCAAAGGACATATGATGCTCAAGTTCGATGACATGAAATGTTAGAAGAAGATCCTTTTAAGTTTTAATAGGGGATGCGGAAACCGAAGAAATGTCTATATCCTAATCAACTTAAGTGAAAAAGGCTTAATTGTTATACATTGCCAAAAAAATTCAACATGACTTTGCTCGAGATGGCAACAACCAACCAAAATTAAAAAATAAGCTGTATTGTGATCTATTCGTATTGATATTTTTGGAATCTGTGTCAGTTTAATCATCTCTTCTTGCCACAGAAATTAGACCTACACTTAAAATGATATCAATCTGACAGGTAAGTTATAGAGGCAGTACCCCAACACAAACGATAAAATATTAGACCATAGGAGTGAAAAAATGAGGTCCTAAACAAAATGTAATCAAACTCCATGTCCAAACAATTTAAAAATATACAAGCAAAACCTGACAATAGTTTAGGTTCTAGATGTCTTATTGACCATTCAAGAAAACACATTTCAATGGAGCGGTTATAATTCCATGAATACAATTCTTGATATGGGAAGATTAGATCAATAGTTCAGATCAGTGTAGTCAAGACAACCCGGAAATTCAAAAAAGAAATATGTGATTGTGATTTACTAGAGGAATGCAACTTAATTCTGGATCTCCAAGATGACTTTGCTCCCTTGAACCTAACATGTCATATTGTTGTCTTAATTCTCTCATCATATTTGTTATAACTTATATGATGAGCCTCGTTACTCTTTGATCCGATAACACACACATACCCATTCTCCGAATACTCCCTTAAGGGAGAGAATTCTTGGAATGACTTCATTGTAGACTTATACACAAGGTTTTACACTACTGCATAAAGAAAGCTTCTGAAAGATTATAAATGTTAATTTTTCTGCACTCAACCATATTAAAGAAAGCTACCGAAAGATTATAAATGTTCGTTTTTCTACACTCAACCAAAATATGATGACGGATATAATAGGAGTAGATTCCAGAAACAAGATTAAAGCTTTTATGAAAACAGATCATGACAACATATATACCAACTCTTAATAGAACGAAGTCCTTTTTACATGGCTAACAAAACCGGCTAACCACGGTAACATATGTGGAAACAAGAAATATTTTCCAACAAAGGAAGTTGGCATGACCTGTAAGTACATCTTTTGTGGTTGTTTCCAAGGGCAACATGGAACTAGTCCATTTAAATCCATGTCCAAAATGTGTACATTAAGCATATTAAAATAAGTTTGCTTTAAAAAAAATCGAAAAACTAAAAAAAACCTATATGTAAAAGTCGGTCGAGTAGTCGGCTTGATTAGTCGGGTTGACTGACTAATGGCCGACTAGGCCTAGTTGAGTCAACTACCCCCTGATTCGACTAGTCACACTGACTAATCGGCCTAGTCAGCTGATTTTTACAACAATGGTCATACTATGAAAATTTAGGTGTGATCAAAAGAAGATTGAGGTAAGTTTCCAAAGTAAATGCAAACCTATTCGGATTCATGCCAGGTCGCTCAACTATTGAAGCCATCCACTTGTTGAGGAGAACAATGGGGGGTTTATAGAGCTAAAAGGAAGAACCTCCATATGATTTTTTATTGATTTGGAGAAGGCTTATGATTTTGTCTCATGAGAAATATTGTGAAGAGTTTTGGAGACGATTCCTATAACATTAACCTTAGAAAGGATATGTCTGATAGGCCTTCATCTTGTGTAAGGATCCAGTATGGGAAGACTGACTACTTTGACATCAACATTAATCTGCATCATGGTTCAGCTTTGAGTCCATTCATTTTTACTTTGATTATGGACGAGTTGACTAGTCACATCCATGATGAGATACCTTGGTGTATGTTATTCTCTGATGATATTGTGTTGATTGATGAGATTAGAGATAGAGTAAATGAGAAGCTTGAGGTCTAGAGACATGCATTAGAGACTAAAAGTTTCGTATAAGTAGGGTTAAGACTGAATGTATGGAGTGCACTTTTGATGGAAGCAATGATGAAGGAATTAGGGTGAAAATTGATGATGATAACATTCGGAAGATTCTTTTAGATACTTAAGATCTATTTTGCAACATGATGAGGAAATTGATGAAGATGCTATTCATAGATTAAATGCAGGTTGGCTAAAGTGAAGAGAAGCCTCTACTGTTCTATGTGATAAGAAAATTCCTTTGAAAACCAAAGGAAAGTTTTACAAAGCAGCCGTGAGACCTGCTATGCTCTATGGATCTGAATGTTGGCTGTGAACCATAGACATGTGCAGAGAATGACAATAATAGAAATTAAAATGATAAGGTGGATGTATGGACATATACGGAAAGATCAGATTCAGAATGATGCAATCAGAAGGAAAGTTGGTGTAGCTTAAGGTGGTTTGACTATTTGCAAAGGAGGTCGGCTGATGCACCAATTTGGAGATGCGAGTTTTGGGATGTTGAGCCGGCTAAGAAAGGGCGATGAAGGCCCAAGAAGTGTTGGAATGAGACTATGTGAAGGGATCTTAGTTTTTTCGATCTAAGTGCGAGAATGACTCAAGATGGATTTGAATGGAGGCAAAGAATCCATGTAACCGATCCTACTTAATGTGAGAAAAGGCTTTATTGTTGTTGTTGTAGTAATATGGCCAATAGACAACAGGCCAAGTATAAAATCAGGAGGAAGGAAAACACATTGTAGAGGTATTGTAGTGGAATGTGAACATCAAGGCTTGAAAGAACGAAAGGCGGAACGAGGCGGTTCCACCAGAATCGAGGCGTAAGCCTAAGTTTTCCCCAAAAATATACTAATCCAACATATTCTATTATAAAATATTAAGAAAGCAATGCAATAACACATATCTTGAAGCATATAAAGCAGGTAGAGGAATTCTAATGCAATCCATCGTTGTCTTAGACTCGTAAACTTGCAGTGTACCAAATGTTAGAATTAAACACAAGACAAAATAGAGAGTACAAAACATAATAAGTTCCAACTTCTAGATATCAAATCCTATTTCTAATTCAAAAAGTAGAATGCCAATTCATGCTCTTGTCTTCTAGACTCCTAAAGATCTTCTAATCATTGCCGTGAACTCTAACATCGGCATCAAGACTATCATCCTCAGATTCACTACTGCTCATTGGATCATCTAATGAATCATCCATGTAGTTTAGATTTTCTTCATCATCATCCCTATCACTAACATCATCTCTAATATGAACGTCGTCCTCATCAATATCAACCACAACTTTACCTGTGTTGTACAACACCATTGTTATTCGTTAGTATGTTGTATTTTTCTTATAGAGAAATAAGTTTAACATCACATTCACCTTTCTTTCTTTTCTTCCTACTAGAATCGTTTTGTTTTTCCTCAACATCCTCCCTCAGTATGCAAGATCTCAACTCGTATGCGGTTGGATGTTTCAATCCCCTGCCAAATGCTCCCACAGAATGGAGCATTGTTTGAAATGATGGGCTATTTGCAAAATTGAATGCCAATCCATTTTCAAAGAAAAATCTTCCAATATCACGACAAACACGAGTTCTCTCTTCTTTCTTCCATGATGCATTCAATGTTGTCTGAAGTTACTTCTCAATGATGTTGCTAGTTCCAATCGTGGGACCTCCCAAACCGGATGCACCAAGAAATAGGTCCATAAGACCCCTCACTTGCTTCACACTGCTGGATCCTCCTGTCATTGTTTGATGTTCATTGCTCCCATGAGGTGTTTCCATTTCATAAACACCAACTTTGCAAAGTTCTTCCATCTCTTCCATTGCTCTTCTATTTCTCTCTTCAAGCATTGCCAGTGAACACTTCATTGCATTTGATACTTCAACTGGGACTTTTGGACATGCTTTAACATTCTTCCCGGTTTTTGCAAGGTGGTGCTTGAGTCTCGTAATGCCACCTGTAATCCGCTTAGCACAGTAATTGCATTGTACGTAAAGATAACCTTTTCCCTCCTGAGACTTCTCCATTTTGACTGGAACACAATATTTCCATCCGGGGTTACTTCGACCTCCTTTCAGAATCTTTTGTGCCTCTCTTGTTAGCTCTCGGCATTTCTGAAATTGATAGCACATTGCATCATAAAGAAAACATGTTAATCACCTATTGGATCCAATCAGATGCATAAGAAGATGGTGCCAATAATCGAGATCAATCAGCTTTGACTATGTGCAAGTGGAGATCAGTTAGTGATATGGTTAAGCCTTTAGATTTTCCACGGCCTTTAAAAGCAAGAGAGCATTGTCATAATCTAAAAGTACAAACTTAAAATCGATGACAAACTCGAAAATTTCAATTTCAAATAAAATAATTGTGCGAGAATGGATAAACAAGTCAACATGGCCTGTTAATTCTCTATTTAACCTGACTGGATACTTCGACCATGAGCAAGAGATGGGTTGGAGCTAAGCATGGGCCCTTATCAATGCTGCAAGATGCTCTGATACGATAGAATGGTGTTGAACATCAAATCTTGGTAAAAAACAACTTCATCAAATTGGTTAATCCTTCTATGTTTTCCCCTTTTATAGGTCAAGCCATGTTCATTAAAATACTTTATTGTTTAGTTCTTTCTGGACTTTTCAGATTAATGTCAACTCTGTTCAATTGTCTCCTGTCATGAACATTCATTTGTATATCGCTTTCCCTAAAAATGGAATAGGAAGGGGGTATGGTTAAAGAAAAAATAGAATAAGTTAATAAAAAGGGAAAAACAGAGTAAAAAGAAAAAAACATGTAAATATAAGTTAAAGAAATCGCGACTCTGTGGTAATGTAAGTATTTAATAGTAACAACTAAGATATAATAAGTAACAAGAAAAAACAAAAAAAATGAAAAAAATGAAAATGGCGATGGACGGTGAACCTGATGATGTAAAAGGAAGTGGCGACAGCGAATGGGGGAGCTCGTGAGCTTGGAGAAGAGATCCCCGACGCCGAAAGGTGGCTGCGGGCCTTGTGGCAACTCCAGATGTTGTCGATGTCGCCAGCGTCGGGAGGAGGGGCTCGTTAGGGCTTTTGGATCGAACTGGGAGTGGGTCGGTCGATAAGGAATTAGGGAGGAGAGGAGGGTTAGTAAAGTGGGTCACGTGCACTGCACGTGACACACTTAAATTCAATTCGCCTCAGCCAACGCCTCGAACCACCTTGAGGCTGTCACGCCTCACGACGTTTTTCATAAGTGAGGTGACCACCTCATTGGAAAATGCCAAGGCGTACACCCCGGGGCTGAAATGGGCCGCCTTGCCTCGAGGCGTACGCCTCGAGCGCCCTGAGGCACGATTTTTCATTCCTTGGTGAACATACCATGTCCTGTCACCAAGAAACACCTATAATGTATAATAATTATTGAATATTGCTAGGGTTTTTGGCACTGGTAGCTCGTTGTTACTCCTGCTGTTAGGTATGCTAATTGCAGCATGCTATCGACGCTGAAAGATTCACGAAGGTTTTTAGCTGGATGTTTTGGCATGGATCATAGGAAATGTAGACATCTCTCTGATGTATGCAGAACTACTAGGCTACGATCATTGTGCATTTGGAAAAAGTGGATATCTATACCATGGTGCTTACTATTGGAGATATGTGATACACCATACTTCTGTATTCAACTGGAATTTCTGCTAGGTGCTTCAACGGAACCATCCACTCGCAAGGAGTGGATTGTTATGCCGAAATAGGAAAGGGTGCATCACTAATACACACATTTAAGCTGAAGACTAAGAAACCAATGATGCTAAGCGTGGGACAAATCGAGTTGTAGATTATAACTGCACTGGCGCTGCTGTGTACTTCTATATGAAGATGCATATCTAATGATGGTCTTTTTTATGAAGATAGTGAAGATCTTCTACACAAGAATTCTATCCTCTCATATGTTATCATTTCCTTTGACACACACATAGAGAGAGGGCAAGGAGTATGTGCTCATGCACACACACACAACTTTATGTGCACACTATGTTTTAAATGTCAAAATCCTATAACACTATCATGCATTCATAAACAACCAACGATTCCTATGAGACAAATCTTGCATCACTTGATGAATGAGTTACAAAACTCCAAATAACCTTATTTTTTAATATAATCTTTATTTTATAGGATGAATCGAGACCAATGGGTCTGATTTTTATTTAATTAAGAATATATACAATTTTAGCCATGGTAACACATAATTGTGTGGGAATGGCACATTGTCCTTTTTCTCTCATTAATAATATGCATGTATGTATACCATGTGAATGGTCCTTTCTATCTTTTTAAAGTTTATGAAATAATGGGTTACCCGAACCCCCTAATATCAGATTTATTGAAACAAAAAAGGGAATCAACTGATCAATCTAGAGGATCAAGTTTGCTGATCCTGGGTGTTCCTGTCACCACATAAATGATGGGATGCTCGAGATAGAACAAGTCAATATGTACCACCATTGGATACACGAACGATATATGCATGAGCTATATATGATGAGCTGGCTCTAGCAGTAAATATAAGTCCCAGACGCCTATATAGATCACCTAGTGGCAATGAGCTGTCATCTGTATCATTAAGTTTTCTATCCGTGGGTCACTAGCAGAAGCAGATAATTCTGGTAATTGATTGCATGTCATCAAATCTTGCCGACATTTGGTCAATTTTTTTGATATCGACAAGTGACCGAAATCGACATGAAATGGCTTACATTTGAGCGTTTAGGGTTGTCGATAGATTGATTGGTGACTGATATGGTCGAAATTGTGTCGAAATTTCGTTGACCGAGTTTCGTTTCAGCCAGTCACCGATATGGTTATCGAAACCAACATTTAAGGCCTTGATTAATTGGACTGATCATCGATCAGTTGAGTGAGGTTGAGCGGTCGTGCTTCTTGTAACATGTCTCTTCAGTATGGCCATGTCTTTGATGGAAGGTGCATTGCAACTTGAAGTCAATCTGACTGTCGTGATGTCCTTGACCCCCATGACCTCTCACGACAAAGGAGCTTCCTCATCCTTGTGTAACAATAACGGCAGAGGTAACGTCAATGCTCTCTGAACATTATGTTTTGCATTCGAATGAGGTGATTATAAGACTCCTCGAGAGGAACCTGGTACTGATTGAGTCCAGATAGAATAACTCCAACCATGATTACTTTTCTATACGCCTTCTGAGGTTTGCAGGTTAATGGCAGATAATAGCTGTGTAGCTTCTGAAACATCACCTCAGATCGTTTTCGTATACGCGAAGAGGTAACCATCTCGTTACATTGTCTGACGAACATCGTGGTGAAAGTACAAGATTTTAGTCTCATGTTGTGCTTGAGAATATGCAACTACAACTGAATCCTACATATCTCTTGGCCGTAGGCTTGTTCATGACTTCACGTGCTATGTCAGGTCTAAGTTCCTTGTAAGCTATATCTCGGTCCAGGCATTCTGAGTAATATTTTCTGCTTCCACTTTTATCTCTGGCTTATTCAACATATAATACTTATCACGAACCTCTAGAATGCTTGTGAACTGCATTGACCACACCTCGTAGTTGGTCTTGCTCATCTTCATAATCGGACCGTTGTTCATCTTTGCTTGGTTTGGAACATCGATATTTGATGTCCATCATAGTTGGATGGAGAGAAGGCACAAAGAGAGTACCAATATATCTGAAATCGAGGCCTTATTGGACATTCGTAGGGTTTATGGGTGTAGACCGAAGATCACGATACCCTCATATATCATGATGAATAATGGAGGCCCCGTAAACAAGGATTAGAGGATTGGGACAACCCCTGCATAAACCAGTGTCAGATAGACACTTTGATAACATGATAAGATTATTTTTGGAAGTATTTTCATAATAATTCAAGTGGGGTACCCCTTCCATATGTAGGTGGAAAAAGGTTACAAAAATTACACAATGCACCTTACTGAAGAAATACAGAGAGAAGCACACACAAACATTAATACACTGATATCATTTAGGAAAATAGGATGGTATTTATCGCGACCCCGATTCCCGGGTCATCGGATCTTCCCATATCCGGATCTGGTTACTCAGCAATAATTTATTCAGCAATTACAACTAACATTCAGAAACAGACTGCAATTAAAAATACTAAGAAGATATTTTAACACTTTTCCATTCACAAAATAAGGTTCACATAATACATTGTTCCACTATAGCCATTTACATGTACATCAGCTTGAAAGGAAAATACACAAAAGATTACTAACTACCTTACATAGATTAGCTACTGTGGCTGGTTGGATGACTATGTTAACTGACTGGATTACTAAAGTCCTTGCGATTGGTCACCAACACCTATTGGGTTTTCCATAAATCATAGGATAAAAATTAACGAATGCTAAGTAACGAAGAAGAAAAAAGCAAACAAATTGTGTAATTTTTTTCAAAACTTGTTATCACAAAAGGTTTCTTTCCTTCTCGTTAATTTAAGTCCTATTTCTTTTCTGTTCCACGTCAGTGATTAGTCCAGGGGAACCCAACCATTCTTGACCTTCGAAGCTGTGGACGCTGCGTGATTGGAGATTGTGTTGATCATGGTAAGCTTATGCCGCCGCACGTTGCCTCAACCAATCCTCCAATACTACCCTGACAATTTCCTTTTCTTTTATTAATCACGGTCTCAAACCCTCAGCTTGGAAAACAAATGAGCACACCGTCCTCGAGGACTCGGTTGCTTAAAAACTCAGGCTAACATTGTAACCTAGCGGCTTAAATACATGTTGTCGTGACCCAGCCGTTATTGAACTACCCATGCCTCCTCATGGCACGACCACATCTTCCGACGTTCAACCCGAATAGATTGGCTCTCGGTACCACGCGTTGCAAATCATTCATTTTTGCGCACTTATCATAACAGGGCAACCTTATACCACCTAGGTAGGGAAACGCCAATACGGGTTCCTTCCGACAAACCTACAAGTTGCATGCCCGATCTGTAGTTCTACTCCCAGTCATCCTTAACGTGGACTCACGACTCTTTTCAGGATCCAACTTAAAACACATCAATTACCATGATGTAATTCCTCTATCAAATCGTAGATTAGCGTAACCATAAATACTGAGTATAGACTTACATATATATTAATTCATATATTTATATACTCAGTTTATACTCTATTAACTCCCAAACCCTATCTTTCCAAGCCACTGCATCAATTCAATGCTTAAACCTTATTTTAGTGGGAATCACAAAAGCAACTTTCATACTTCCTAAAAAATAGTCAAATTAGGGTTCTTTATAGTGAAGAACATAAATTAGGAATTTCAATAATCTCGTATGAAAACCCAACAGCAAAAGGAAGTATTTCGTTACCTAATCGAGCTCTCTCTCGCATATGCAATGCTTTATCGTCTTTTGTTTTCAGAAATGATGTTATAAGGCTCCTGAAAAGATCGAATTTCATTTTCATATCAAAAAACGCTAAGAATATTTCAAGTCCAAGAACGCGAAGAACGAACGAAGAAAACGAGGAACACGAAGAAAATATTATCTTTTTCAGCAGAGTTTCTCCTTATACATGGTGATATTTCTAGGAAAATTTTGGCAGAGTTTCCCCTTATATCGGGACATATTTCTCGGAAAATTTCGGCGGAGTTTCCCCTTATATCAGGACATATTTCTCGGAAAATTTTGGCAGAGTTTCCCTTATATCGGGATATATTTCAAAATTAAAAATGAAAGATTTCCTCTATAAAATCAATCGAGAGGAAAACAACAACGAAAATGAATGAATATAATCAAACTGCAAGCGATGGAGAATCGGTAGACACCACGCGTCTTGGGTGAGTGAATGTGTGACGAATCATAGGGTTCACTGACGTGCATAGCCGCCCGTACCTAAGTAGGGTATTTAATGGATTTCTCCATCAAAATAACTATAAAAGCAGAAAAGAAAGAATAAAAGCAATGGAGAATCGGTAGACACCACGTGTCTTAGGTGAGTGAATGTGGTGAGGAATCACAATGTTCACTGACGTGCATAGTCGCCCACACCTAAGTAGGGTGTTACACAGATTTCTCCTCGAACCACAACATGAAACAAATCGGAAAGAAAGATAAATCAAGAACAAAACTTGGAAGAAAAGAGGATGAATTGAAAGTCTAGTTTATGAAGCATTAAGAGAGGATCATACCTTCCTCCTCCTCGTTCTCCCAGCAACGCTTCGCTAGCGCTCTTTCCCGCCTCCCACTATTCCCGACCTCTCAACCCTAACCCTTGGGGTTGTGGTGGTAGTGGAAATCGTAGAGAATGAATGGGTAGGAGGGGGGTATTTATAGGCTCCAAGGTTCAGGAAAGCGGTATGCGTATGCGTTCGGTCAGGTCACTGAATAGCGATTAAGCGGTATGCGGGGGCATATGCGGGGTATATGCGGTTCTACGCGGTTTTCTAATTTTTTATTTAAAAATAAATAAATATATGCAAAAAATATAAACAAAAACTTTAATATGCATATAAGGAGTTTATGTAAAAGGTGCTGTGCCATTGCCGCCGATCATTACCGGTAATGATCGGTGGGACTCTACCGATCATTACCGGTAATGATCGAGAATGATCGTGCTGTGCCATTGCCGCCGATCATTACCGGTAATGATCGGTGGGACTCTACCGATCATTACCGGTAATGATCGAGAATGATCGGGATGATCGGTGGGCCTCTACCGATCATTACCGGTAATGATCAAGGATGATCGATAATGATCGGTGGCGCTTCTACCGATCATTGCCGGTAATGATCGAGAATGATCGGGATGCCTCTACCGAGAATGATCGACGTTGATCGATGATGATCGGGAATGATCAGGGAGCCTCCACCGATCACTACCGGAAATGATCGGGGATGCTCGGGAATGAAGGCAATGATCGAGGATGATCGGAAATGATCGGTGGGCCTCTACCGATCATTACCGGTAATGATCGAGGATGATTGATAATGGTCTGTGAGGCCTCTACCGAATTCGATGCGGCGCTTGGTCCGCATATGCGGCCGCACATCCCGCATATGCGGGCCGCATATGCGCCAGACCCGCATAATGCTGCGCTTCAGGAATGCGGTGCGCCTTAAGGCCCGCACACGCATATGCGGCCGCATATGCGGCCGCACAGACCGATTTCGTGAACCATGATAGGCTCCAGAAAACCGCTAACCATGGTTTAAAAATCATGGTTTAGACCTTAACTGCGGTTAGCAGCCCATAGTTTTGGCCCATGGTTTTGGCCATAACTTATCCGAAACTTAGGGCTTAAGTTAGAACATTCCAGAGGTTATAGATTCGCTAATGACACTTAATTAACACTAATCGTGATAAACTTTCACTAATCGGATTTCACTTTCACGGCTTACGCTTATCTTTTGCTAACTATTGATTAATATTTGCTAATGATCATTAGCGGTTTTTAATCCATCATTAGTTTCTTTAATCATGCTTAATTAGTCTTAATGACAATCATCTGACGAGTCGGATCTTATGATTTAGGATCCGAGAGATGCCAAGTTCATAGCTTTACAATTATAACAACCTTAAAAGAAGTCTCCTCTTCGAGACTAGAAATGCAGGCATAACAACCTTAAAGAGGATTGAAACCATAACAACCTTAAAGAGGATGAACGATATTTCATTTACAATAAAGATATACACAATACATAGTGTTATTATTCAAATAAGTATGGGTATTTTTCTCTCATTTTCACCTCCGGTTTCCACATGGCTTCTTCAAACTCTTGGTTGCGTCCATGGAAGGACATATCGATATCGGTATCGATATCGGTACCATGTCGATACCGATATATTGCCGATATATCGACGATATATCGACGCTATATCGCCGACATCGGACCGAATCTTGCCTTTTTTGCCTGTCGATACCCGATATCGGACATATCGGCAATATATCGGTGACCTGTCGATACCGATATATCGTCGATATATCGCCGATATATCACGATATGGCCGTCCATGCGTCACAACACTTTAACTAGAGGTACCTCTTTGTTCCTCAACTTCTTGATATCCCTGTCAAGTATTTGCACATGTATCTCTTGCTTGTCAAGTCTGGCTCAACATGCAAATCATCATAACTTATCTTATCCTCTGGATCCTTAATGTACTTTCTTAGATTTGATACATGAAAAACATTATATATTTTAGAAAGATGTGGAGGAAGCGCAAGTCTATATGCCACTTTTCAAATCCGCTGAATGATTTCAAAGGGACCCACGAACCTGGGTGCTAACTTCCCACGCAAGCCAAACCTCTGAACACTCTTCATAGGTGATACTATGAGAAATACAAAGTCACCTACCTCAAATTCAAGATCTCTTCGCATGGTATCACTATAACTTTTCTGGCGACTCTGGCAGTTATTAGTCTTTTTCGAGCAAGCTCTACAGCTTCCCGTGTCTCCTGGAGTATATCTGAATCATAAAGGTTCTTTATTCCGATCTCTTGCCAACACAAAGGAGTAGTATACCTACGTTCAGAAAGTGCTTCAAATGGTGCCATGCCAATACTTGTATGATAACTATTGTTATATGTGAATTTTGTAAGAGGCAAATGTTTCAACCATGATCCTTTCCATTCTAAGGCACATGCTCGTAACATATCCTTTAAAGTATGAATAGTACATTCTGATTGACCAGCTGTTTGTGGATAATATGCTGTGCTCAAGTATAGTTGTGTGCCTAAGGCTTTCATGAAGTTCTCCCAATAGTGTGAGGTGAATCGTGAATCTCAATCGGAAACTACTTCCTTTGGGATACCATGGAGGCAGATCACATGTGTAATATATAACTCAACAAGCTGGTCTGGAGTGAAAGATAGGCTTATTGGAATAAAGTGTGCCACCTTGGTCAGACGATTTATTATAACCCAGATACTGTCCTTACCACCAGTCGTCTGAGGTAAGCCAGTAACGAAGTCCATGGAAATGCTTTCCCATTTCCACTCAGGTATGAGGATGGGTTGTAACAATCCTGGTGGTTTTTGGTGTGAAGCTTTTACCTGTTGGCAAGTGAAACATGAATTAACAAACTCAATATCTTTCTTCATTCCTGGCCACCAAAAGTATGAATGAAGATCCTTATACGTCTTCGTAATTCCTGTATGAATAGATAATCTAGAACAATGAGCTTCACGTAAAATGTCTTTCCTCAGTTCAGGTTTGTCTAGTACACAAGCTCTGTGATGGTTATATAGTAACCCATCTTGTATCTGAAATCCCTCTATCTTATTCTTCTCAAGTTGTTGTCTCAAGTCTTTAAGGACTGGATCGTCCTCCTGTCCTTTCTTTATTTTATCCCAGATCTCTGGTTTGTATCGGTGATGAATAGTTATAATATCAGCACTACTATCAAATGTTTTCCATTCACTTAACGTTGATAGTAAATCCCAGAAGTGGATAGCATTCACTAACCCAGGTGAATAAATTCTTCTGCTAAAGGCATCCGCTACGACGTTCCCCTTACCAGGGTGGTAGGAGATAGTGCAATCATAATCTTTCAACAACTCTAGCCACCGTCTCTGTCTCATATTGAGCTCCTTTTGAATCTTTTGATCAAACAGATATTTTAAGCTTTTATGATTGGTGAAGATTTCAAAAGTAATACCATACATGTAGTGTCTCCATATCTTTAAATCAAAAACTACGGCAGCTAATTAAAGGTCATGTGTTTGGTAGTTCTTCTCATGTGTCCTGAACTGTCGTGATGCATACGCAACTACCTTACCATGTTGCATAAGAACTGCCCCAATTCCTTCTTTAGATGCGTCAGTGTACACTGTAAACCCTTCACTCCCGGAGGGTAGAGTAAGGATGGGTGCAGATGTTAGGCATCTTTTCAGTGTTTGGAAACTAGTTTCGCATGCATCAGACCATATGAATGGAACTTCCTTCTGAGTCAGCCTAGTCATTGGCAATGCTATTCGTGAAAAGTCTTTTACAAATCTTCTATAATATCCAGCTAATCCCAGAAAAGATCGTATTTCTGTGATAGTCTTCGGGCATTCCCAACTCATCACTACACTAACCTTTGTAGGATCAACTGATATACCTTCCCCAGAAATAACATGGCCTAAGAAAGATACATCAGATAGCCAGAAGTCACATTTGCTATATTTAGCATACAATCTGTTCTTCTTTAGAGTTTCAAGTGCCTGCCTGAGATGGTGTTCATGCAGATACTTATCCTTGTAGTAAATAAGCATATCATCAATAAAGACTACTACAAAGTGTTCTAAGAACTCATTGAATACTCTATTCATGAGATCCATGAAGGCTGTTGGGGCATTTGCCAGTCTAAAAGGCATAACTAAGAATTCATAATGCCCGTATCTAGTTCGAAAAGCTATCTTGGGAATATCTGTATCTTTAATTGTCAACTGATGATATCCAGATCTTAAATCAATCTTGGAATATACAGTTGAACCCTGTAACTGATGAAAGAGATCATCTATTATTGGCAGAGGATACTTGTTCTTTACGGTCTTCTTGTTTAGTTGTCTATAGTCAATGCACAGCCGCATTGGTCCGTCTTTTTTCCTGACAAATAAGACAAGTGCACCCCATGGTGAAGTACTAGAACGAATGAGTCCTTTATCTAATAGTTCTTCCAACTGTACCTTTAACTCTCGTAACTCCGCTGGTGCCATCCTCTACGGAGGGATAGAGATATGCTGAGTATCAGGTATGAGAGAGATTTCAAATTTAATCTCTCGCTCAGGTGGTAATTCAGGTAGTTCCTCTGGAAATACATCAGGAAATTCGCACACTATAGGTATATCTTCCATCATTCTGTCTGAACCTGATGTAGTGGTTACATAAGCTAAATAGCCTTGGCATCCTTTCTTTAACAACTGTTGTGCCGTCAAAGTAGAGATATATTCGACATTATCATTGGATGTCTTTCCAATGAACTGGAACTCTATCGAGTTAGGAAGGTGAAACGTTACTGTCTTCTGAAAACAGTCAAGACATGCATGATGCCTTTCTAGCCAATCCATCCCTAGGATAAGATCAAAGTCCTCCATTTCTATTAGTAATAGTGAAACGGGTAACTGATGTCCCGCTATCAGTATTATACAATTATGCAGGATTTCTTGGATTATAAATAATTGTCATCCTGGTCCCTTGATCAGATAGGATTGTTGTACTTCTACTGGTATCTTACCCAATGTGGGTACTAACCGTCGAGCAATAAATGAATGTGAAGCACCAGAATCAAATAAGGCATGTACTGAAAAGCCATGAATAGTAACGGTACCTCGTACGCTCGTGCCTGAATTGTAGGCTTGTTCCTCAGTAATTGTATTGAGCTGGCCATTAGGAATAGGCAAGCTAGAACCCGCAACACTTTGTGGTGATTGCTGTGTAGGAGACGCTCCTTGTGAGCCACGACCTCCACCATGTCTTCCTCCGCGTGTTGCTCCATTGCTCGAGGTGGATGTTATACTGTTAATTTGGATTGGTTTAAACCCTGACCTTTTCAACTTCGGACAATTTTTCTTGATGTGGCCTTCTTGATGACAGTAAAAACACACACGTGCTCCTATTTGAGCTGAGGACCCAGCCACATAGGTGCTATCTCCTGCTGTTGAGTCGTGAGGATATAGTGAAGGTCTAGAGAAACCCCTTTTTCCAGATAATTCCTGGCCCAAAGTCTGTGACGAGCTTATATTAGATCCGACTGGACGATAATGACTGTCTCTTCGGTTATAATTCGCCTTAAGTTTGGATGGTCCACCAGTAAAGTAAAAGCTTCTTCTTTAGCGGTTTTCATCCCTCTCCATCTCAATACGAGAGGTGATGTCCATTGCTTCATCTACAGTGGTGGCTCTAAAACCTGCAAGCTTCTCTCTTAAATCTCCTTGAAGATCGCTAACAAATTTGGTAAGACACTCTTGTGGTGAAGCTTCTAAAGCTGGGGAGTAACGTAGCAGCCCCGTAAAGTGAATATGATAATCTCGTACATTCTTGGATCCTTGGGTCAAAGAAGCCAACTCCCTTCTCTTCAATTCTTCCCAATGGGAGGGACAAAAGTGAGCTCGGAACCTTTCTTCAAAAACATCCCATGGAATAAGATCTACTAATTTCTTGAAAATGGCTCTCCACCATCGTTTTGTATAGTCTGCTAAGGAGTAATCAGCGAAGTGCACCTAAGTATCTGCTGGTGCGTGTATTATTCTCAATATCCTGCTGACATCATCAAGCCATAGTTCTGCCTCAGCAGGTGTCTCTATGCCTTTAAATCGAAGAATCTTTCCCTTTCGGTAATTGTCTAGTAATTTTTGGTGTCCAAGAAGGGCCTTCTCCATTGCCCCTTCAACCGGGGTAGGAGCAGACTTAGTTGAAGGATGGTAACTAGATTCTTCCTCAAAAAGATGGACAGAACCTTCAATCCTAGCATCCACCGGCTTAGATGCCTCGGGTCTCTCAGCTTGTGTATTGAACCTCTCCTCCAATGCTTGCTGTCTTTGCCCCATGTCTTGGAGCATTGCCATCATAACCGCTAATTGTCTAGACATGTCTTGGTCTGCCATGATCCTGCGATAAGTCAAGGTCAAAGGTTAGGTCTTATATGTCTTAGCATGATGTACATAAGGTATAATGACTTGTTAATGGTACTACAGTCAATTATTAAGATCAAAGGATCTTAATACAACCTTAGTTTCTGAATACCGCTCATAGTTTTCAATTAATAAATAAATTACTGGAGTATCCAGGCTCTGATACCAATCTATCGCGACCCCGATTTCCGGGTCATCGGATCCTCCCATATCCAGATCTGGTTACTCAGCAATAATTTATTCAGCAATCACAACTAACATTCAGAAACAGACTGCAATTAAAAATACTAAGGAAAAAGTATTTTAACACTTTTCCATTCACAAAATAAGGTTCACATAATACATTATTCCACTATAACCATTTACATGTACATCAGCTTGAAAGGGAAATGCACAAAGATTACTAACTACCTTACAAAGAAAAACTACTGTCGCTGGTTAGATGACTATGTTAACTGGCTGGATTACTAAAGTCCTTGCGATTGCTCACCAACACATGTTGGGTTTTCCATAAATCACAGGATAAAAATTAGCGATTGCTAAGTAACGAAAAAGAGATGAGCAAACAAATTGTGTAATTTTTTCAAAACTTGTTATCACAAAAGGTTTCTTTCCTTCTCGTTAATTTAAGTCCTATACCTTTCTATTCCACGTCAGGGATTAGTCTATGGGAACCCCACCATTCTTGGACTCCGAAGCCGTGGACACCACGGGATTGGAGATTGTGTTGATCTGTGTAAGCTTATGCCGCCACACGTCACCTCAACCAATCCTCCAATACTATCATGATAATTTCCTTTTTTTTTATTAATCACGGTCTCAAACCTTCAGCCTGGAAATCAAATGAGCACACCGTCATCGAGGACTCGGTTGCTTAAACCTCAAGCTAACATTATAACCTATCGGCTGTTGTGACCCAGCCGCTATTGAACCATCCGTGCCTCCACATGGCTCGACCACATCTTCCGTCGTTCAACCCGAATATTTTGGATCCCGGTACCACGCGTTGCAAATCATTCATTTCGTGCACACTTATCATAACAGGGCAATCGTGTACCACCTAGGTAGGGAAACACCAATATGGGTTCCTTCTGACAAACCTACAGGTTGCATGCCCGACCTGTAGTTCTACTTCCAGTCATCCTTAATGTGACTCACGACCCTTTTCAGGATCCAACTTAAAACACATCAATTCCCATGATGTAATTCTTCTGTCAAGTCGTAGATTAGCGTAACTATAAATATTGAGTATAGATTTACACATATATTAATTCATATATTTATATACTCAATTTATGCTCTTTTAACTCCCAAACCCTATCTTTTCAAGCCACTGCATCAATTCGATGCTTAAACCTTATTTTAGTGGGAATCACGAAGCAACTTTCATACTTCCTAAAAAAATAGCCAAATTAGGGTTCTTTATAGCGAAGAACATAAAATCAGGAATTTCAATAATCTCGTATGAAAACCCAACAACAAAAGAAAGTATTTCGTTACCTAATCGAACTCTCTCTCGCATATGCAATGCTTTATCGTGTTTCGTTTTCAGAAAGGATGTTTTAAGGTTTCTGAAAAGATCAAATTTCATTTTCGTATCAAAAAACACTAAGAACATTTCAAGAACGCGAAGAACGAACGAAGAACACGAAGAACACGAAGAAAACATTCTCTTTTTCACCAGAGGTTCCCCTTATACGGGGTGATATTTCTAGGAAAATTTCGGCAGAGTTTCCCCTTATATCGGGACATATTTCTCGGAAAATTTCGGGAGAGTTTCCCCTTATATCGGGACATATTTCTCGGAAAATTTCTGCAGAGTTTCCCCTTATATCGGGATATATTTCAAAATAAAAATTAAAAAGTTTCCTCTATAAAATCAATCGAGAGGAATACAACAACGAAACTGAAAGAATATAATCAAACTGCAAGCGATGGAGAATCGGTAGACACCACGCGTCTTAGGTGAGTGAATGCGTGACGAATCATATGGTTCACTGACGTGCATAGCCGCCCGCATCTAAGTAGGGTATTACACGGATTTCTCCATCAAAATAACTATAAAAGCGGAAAAGAAAGAATAATAAGCAATGGAGAATCGGTAGACACCACGCGTCTTAGGTGAGTGAATGTGTGAGGAATCACAAGGTTCACTGACGTGCATAGCCGCCCACACCTAAGTAAGGTGTTACACAGATTTCTCCTCGAACCACAACATGAAACAAATCGGAAAGAAAGATGAATCAGGAACAAAACTTGGAAGAAAAGAGGATGAATTGAAAGTCTAGTTTACGAAGCAAATTAAGAGAGGATCATACCTTCCTCCTCTTCGTTCTCCCGGCAGCGCTTCGCTGGCGCTCTTTCCCCGCCTCCCACTCCTCCTCCCGACCTCTCAACCCTAGCCCTTGGGGTGGTGGTGGTAGTGGAAGTCGTAGAGAATGAATGGGTGGGGGGTATTTATAGGCTCCAGAAAACCGCTAACCATGGTTAGAAAACCATGGTTTAGACCTTAACCGTGATTAGCAGCCCATGATTTTAGCCATAACTTATCCGAAACTTAGGGCTTAAGTTAGAACATTGCAGAGGATTCTATATTCGCTAATGACACTTAATTAACACTAATCGTGATTAACTTTCACTAATCACGATTTAACTTTCGCGGCTTACGCTTATCTTTTACTAACTATTGATTAGTGTTTGCTAATGATCATTAGTGGTTTTCGATCCATCATTAGTTTCTTTAATCATGCTTAATTAGTCTTAATGACAGTCATTATGGGTTAATGATGCCTTAACCCTCCTTACTTCTCTTTCTTCCGAAAATCATAACAAATCGAAACAAAGTCCGATTTACACGAAACAAATTCCGTTGGTTTTTTTTTGACGAGTCGGATCTTATAATATAGGATCCGAGAGATACAAATTCATGGCTTTACAGTATTCATAATCATAATTGACTCCTTATATTCTCCAGTAGAGAAGGACAATGAAACGCTTATAAAGAGAACAAAATCAAAAGTCTACAAGAAAAGCGCTTGACTAAACTCTCAACATATTCCATATATTAGAGAGAAAACTTACAATCATCAGAATATAATTAAATGTAAAAAAGATACAAGAAACCAACTATATCTAGCAATTGTTTTTTTGTAATTGGAGTAACCTAAATATTGTATTGTATAAGAAATTCAAACGGATAATAGGATGAAGCCACTTTTGGTTAGTCATATGAGCTTTCCCTTGAATTGATTGGGGTGCAAACTTTAGACATTATAAAAAGTGAAACATGGAGGTTATTTGAGATTATTGTTCTACTTTTGGCAGAGTTTGTCCTACAAATTCATTAAGTAACAACTCTTTTTGTACTTGGTGGTTGTGGCAGAATATATTTTTTCCAGCCGCAATGCAAAGTGAGGCAGGGGTGCGCGTTGACTCCCCTGCTATTTGTTGTGGTTGTGGATGCTCTGACGAGAATGGTGTCAAAGGAAATGGAGGGTTTTTTTGGCGGGCTTCAATTTGGGAGATTTCCATTCCTGTGCTTCAATATGCGGATGATACCATATTTTTGTGGAGCATGCAACATCTGTGGAAGTCTGCTTTTATTCCTTCTGGGATGAATGAAGAGGAGGTTCTTATTTGTGGGACGGCTTTGTAGATGATGAGGGGGTTCCTACCCATCCTGTACCTTGGTTTGCTGATGATGGGTTGTAAGCTACGACAGGAGGACTGGGCTCCTGTTATTGAGATGATGGAGAAGCTGACGGGATGGCATCCATCTTGCCTGTATAGAGGTGGACGCCTGAACCTATTGAAGGCGGTACTCTCGGCTATATTTGTGTTCTTGTCTACATGCCACTTACTCTTTGGGGTGAAGGTGAAGTTGGAGGTGCCAGTGTTCAGGAAATCGACCGAGTATACCGCATACTCGACTGCATACTCGTACTCGGAAGCCTTGACGCTCCCAGTATGATCAAATCAGCATTTACGCGGGTCAGGCTGCATACTTGGCTGAGTATACCGTATATGCGGCCGTTTATGCGGTCGATTTTCAAATAAACATTTTTTAAAACCCTAACTTGAACTCAGACACCCGACTTAACGCTCTTTCAATTGATGTTTTTGCTCATTTGACTCTATTACTTTTATCTCAATAGTTTTGTTCATTGTACCTTAATTCTTTATTATTATAATCAAGAGATATAATATTTAGAGGATATTAACATTATATTAAAAATTTATTTGTATTTTTAATAATAAAAAATACCAAACCACGTAAAAGTGCATAAAACTGCATACTCCCTACATATTGCATAATCTCTATGCAGTGACCCCTCTACTGAATACCGCACACCGCCTTCCTGAACATTGGGAGGTGCGAATGTGAGGATTTTGGTACACCTCTGGGGAGTCTCAGGTGTTGCCGTTGGTGGGTGGATGACTCTGGTACGTAGGGGATGATGGGAGGCTAGGATTCAAAGCTTAGAGGTAATGAACAATTACCTATTGGCGAAGTGGTTGATTAGAGTTAGAGGCGGTTTTGATCTGCTCTGTAGGATGCAAGTCAAAATGACATAATGCTCATCCATGTTTCACACGACCAATGAAGCATCACTTTTTAATCCCTCCCAGTACGCCATGCTTGGGGGAAGGGGGACAACCCTGGGTAGGGATTGAAATCACATCAATTGGATAAAATCTACTCAAGTTATTCAACAAAGAATGCAGTGGCACAAATTCAATAAAAATATGAATACAATAACATGAAATGTCTCAAACAGGTCCCTGAAGGGACTTAAATGCAAACAGAAAAAACCAGTCGTACACAAAGGGTGAATTCAATTGAAGGTGATTTCTACAGAGTCTCCCTGATTAGTTCAGAGAAAAATCAAAGAAACTACATATAATGTACCTCTACATAGCAGAACTTCGTCATTGATGGATGTTGTAGCATGGGCTTGAGCTTCGAAGAAGCTCGAGTATTCGCTTCATCTCCTTGGCCAAGGGAGAAAGCTCGAACGACCACCCCCCATATACCACTTTCTTAACTGGGCTTTGAAGTCAGAACTAGAAATGGAAGACCGTCGACTTCCCGTCAATCGAGAGGTACTAGCCTCCCTTCTTATCCCTCTAATTGCTTGAATGATTGAATCAGGATCATCCCATGTCTCTAACTTCCCCCTATAAGAACTTCTAAATTCTATCAAAGTTTGAATAAGATAATGTAGTTTGAAGAAGGTTATAATAGTTGTTCGGAAGAGAAATCCACAAGAAGACAACGCCACCGCAGAGGCAGGACCATGGCAATGGACGCCGTAACATGGCGTGTACGCCATGGGTCGACTTCGGAGATAGAACCCATCTTCGCACTTCATTCCTCATTCCTTCCTGTCACGAAGTGGAGGAGAATGCTAGGGTCGATCTCACATAAAGGTGGACAGGCATTTCTGGCGGAGGCGGCGACATATTGAAGAAGACAGTGATGAAAGTTTGGGCGGTTATCACGGTGGTTTCAACCACCGTCATTGATCACAGAGATGGTTCTTAGACGTTGTGGAAGTTAGCACGAAGGAGAGGGAAGTTAGAGGGAGAAGATGGAGGTGGAAGTTGGTCAGGTAGTTGGCTGACGAGATCGGGAAAAAGAAGATGAATTAGGCGATTCTGGAGGAATACACACCTGTTTGCAGAGGTGGTTGGAGGTTGATGAAATGCATCAACCATTGGATCATCTGATCAAATAGTTTCGGAAGAGCCGCAAGGGAACAATCCAGATAGCTTGATCAGATCGATCAAGTGGTTAAGGATCAGGTGGGTACGAGCTGTTGTGATCAACCGATCAAGATCAATCAGACGTACAAGAAAATTAGGTGATGAGTAATAAAGGGCCGGCACGTGGAATTATCTGATTGGGCCACATGGCCTAATCAGAAAAATCCAAATGGCAAAATATAATGTAAAATCAATACAAATTAATTAAGAGTTGAATCAGAGAAAACATTCAACATGAAAGTTGTATATCTTCTTAAGATCTACAACTTTCATGTAGAACTCAAAGTAAGAATACATCATATAAACATACTAATGTTTTTATAAGTATTTTTAAAGATTAAAAACACTTGCTTTTATTTTCTTTTGTTATTTTTTGGATTTTTAATTTATGTTTAATGATAAATTAGTTATGTACAATTTTAAACTAATTTTTATTTGATTTTTTAATAATTAAGGAATACATAAAATATAGGCACAATAATATCTTTATTTATATACATATAATTAGTGTTAATTGTGTACATGGAGTTATTTGTTAAATTAGATTAATTGTAATTGTTAATAAAGAATTACTTAAGCTAGGAAGATAAAATATAGATATTAGATGATAAATCTGTGATTTATCACCCACCTCTTAAGACTAGCCCCTTTTTTTATTCTCACTGAAAGGGTGCATATCTGACTTGACTTTTCTCAACTGGTCCCACTGTCAAAGGTGGAATAGGGCTTTTCAAACATCACACTTCTACTAATTAGCAGAGAAGAAAGCTACAGATGATTTTCCAAGGCCAATCATATAGTCAAGAGAGAAGTTAATTTTATAGCGGGTGGAAAGATGCAACTCCTTTCCCCGACAGTAAGTCAAGTCATTTAAAGGGGACGAGGCCTCAAGTGAGGTATGCATGTCGGTCAATTCCTCGTGTTTATGTAAGCATTTTCACACCTAAATGCCCTTTTCGATCTTGGGTTGGGTACCTCCCTACCAAACTTGTTCGAATTGATGAATGAAAAACCATCGGACCTTGTGTGCCTCCAATAGTGGACCCAAGGGTACCAGCGAGGCCGGTTAATCCGATGCGGCTAAGACGGTGGCGAAAGTAGTGTGAAACGGAAGGGCCCTGTAGTGACGTTTTGAAGCGAAGTTAGAACAGATAGGAGGAGAAAAGCGAACCGTGTTGATCAGTAGGTGAGTACAAAGTCAGAAGAGTTTCAGCAGAGCGTAGAGGAGGTGTGAGCCTCCCCGAGCTCTGCCCCTATATTTCATCCGCATTAGTACATTTACCCTAGAAGGTGATAGTGATTTTGGGGAGAAGGCTTGCATGTTTTCCTTGCTTGTCTTATATATTAGGATGGTATTTACTGCATAACTGCCTGGAAAGCTTGCCGGGTTGCTTGCTCGCTTCCAAAGCCCTAAGCAAGAGGAGAGGTCTTAGCCAACGACATGATTTCCGTGACGTATGTATGTTGTTCCTGTCCTGAACAAACTACTAGATAGAGAGAATAGCACGCGACAATCTCCTGAACTCAGTCAGTTAGTCCCCTACAGCTTTTTCGCTTGAAGCTCAGTCCTCACCCAAACAATGAAGGAGAAGAGATACCAAAAGAGAACATACAATGTCTCTTGGTACCCCACTTCACATTTTGCTATTCCAGGCCTTCCGACTTTTGGAAGGGATTAGCATAGTGCTTTCATGGATGATCCCGCTCTTGCGGCCAGCTCTTCGTAATAGTCGTGGCTGTCGAGTTTGGACTGATGATTGGACTGTTCAGGGGTTGTGCTCTCGTATCCCTGTTTGTTTGCTATGGTAGCTTCTACTGGGGCCTCCGTGAGGGATTATTGGGAGGCTGGGAGCTGGCTTCTTCCATTCAATTCCGAGCTTTCTGACTAGCGCTTTGCAGAGTTTTTACGATTTTTGAAGGCTGCTAGTGTGTGAGGGGTTTCATGATGTTAGGGACCACTGATCCTAGGCTGATGGGCACTTTCCTCTTTGGAAGGCCTATTCGGCCTTCTATTGGAAGACGGTCTTTGATCCTACGAGTGCCTCAAACATGTTTACTTACATTTGGAGGTGGAAGGTCCCTCTGAGGGTAAGGATTTTTGTTCAGTTGCTACGAAAGAATCACCCGTTGATTTCTGAATGGAGAGCTAGGTTTTTCCATGTAACTGACGGCACGTGCCAATGATATCTTGCTTCGAATGAGGATGTTGAGCACCTATTCTTTCTTTGCCCGACTTCAAAGGAGGTGTAGGCGGCATCACATGCCGAGCTGGAGTCAATCGTTGATTGGGTTGGTTTTTGGAACTCGGCGATAGTTTGGGAAATACGAGCCGTCAGACCAATGTTTGGTTTGCGGCTATTTTTTGGTCCATGTGGTTTGCACGGAATAGGAATATCTTATGTGGAGAGAGAATGTATATGGAAAATGTTATAGAGCATGCGAAAAATTTAAAGACATTACGATCTTTGTAACTCCTTTTTGATACATAATGTGAATAAATAGAAGCTTGCGGGTGGATGTCTACATGATGTCACACCCTCTTTCTCCTAAAAAAACCCTTTTCTGCTTAGTGTCTGAGCCATGCTTATCCTTATTGTTCCGTTTACATTCAACTTGACCTCGTGAGAGGATGTATCTGAGAATAATGGTTGCCTAATTCACCCCTATCTACTGCAGAGAAGCTGGAGCTGAGCAAAAATTTAAGGAGATTAGTAATGCATACGAGGTGAGGGCTTATGATCAAGATTTACAATATTTGGCATTGTATTAGGCACTAGTAGTGTGAATAAAATTCTAAACATCTGTATCTCTATTGCAGGTGCTCTCAGACGATGAGAAGCGATCTTTATATGATAAGTACGGGGAAGCAGGTCTCAAGGGAGCTGGAATGGGCATGGGGGTATGTGCTTGTGAACTTACGCTGGAAGGTGCATGCATCATGTGGATGCACTCTTATTTTTTTCTTCTGTATTTCAGGATTTTAGCAATCCCTTTGATCTTTTCGAATCGCTGTTTGAAAACATGGGTGGAATGGGTGGGATGGGTGGAAGCAGAGCATCTAGAAACCGCCCAGTGCAGGGTGATGATGAAAGCTATAATCTTGTTCTAAACTTCAAGGAGGCCGTCTTTGGTGTTGACAAAGAGATTGAAATTACCAGACTTGAAAGTTGCGCAACATGTGATGGTTCGGGTGCAAAACCTGGAACGAAGCCAACGAAATGCAGTACTTGTGGAGGCCAAGGGCAAGTAGTCTCATCAACCAGGACACCTTTGGGCATATTTCAACAAGTGATGACTTGTTCAACATGCGGAGGAACTGGTGAGTCATCAACTCCGTGCAGTACATGTGGAGGAGATGGACGTGTTAGGAGGACAAAGAGAATCAGCTTAAAAGTTCCAGCAGGTGTGGACTCTGGTAGCCGCCTGAGGGTTCGTTCTGAAGGTAATGCTGGAAGGAGGGGTGGCCCGCCTGGAGATCTTTACGTTTTCATCGAAGTCCTCTCTGACCCATTACTCAAGCGAGATGGAACAAATATCTTATACACTTGCAAGGTGTCCTACATAGATGCGATCTTGGGGACGACATTGAAAGTTCCAACTGTGGATGGAACTGTCGACCTGAAGATACCTGCTGGAACCCAGCCTGGTGCAACACTGGTTATGTCCAAGAAAGGGGTCCCAAACCTTGGGAAGACGAACATGAGGGGAGACCAATTGGTGCGTGTTCAGGTCGAAATTCCTAAGCGGTTGAGTAGTGAAGAAAGAAAGCTAATTGAGGAACTTGCAAGTCTAAGCAAACCCAAGACGGCTAACAGCACAAGGTAGTTTACAGAATTTGGAACTTGCATGCCAAGAGTCGTTGGAAACTTGCAGTGCATAGAACTGCAAACAATTGGTAGCTGGATTCCTTCGATATCAAAAGCAGATTTATGCCGTCAAAGCTACAACATTGTTGGAGTGTAGGCTTCGCATGTCATGGTATCCATGATGCCTGAAGATGGTGCTGCACGTGATGACATATGCATTAAAGATAAGCTACTTCTGAATGATTTTTGAAAGTATTTATACTTGTAACGTTTTGTTGTTAGAGTTGGTTATAAGGTGAAAAGAGCAATGGATAATTCCCAGCTGCTTCCAAGTGGTTTCACCTGGGATCTTTATATGCTACTTTGTCCGTCTTAACTCTTTTGTAGGACTGCCCTGTCATCTATCTGGCCCCTGATTTGTTTTCGAGATTTGATGTCTCAAAGACAAAAATGAAAAAAAAGGCTAAACTGCCTTTCACTGATTTTTCTTGGCTCAATTGTTTTAAGCTTTATCATCTCATTTTCAGATGCGTTCGCCAAAATATAGTAGGAACGAAGAAAACCTTGTGATTCTCAAGGAGGCATGGCTGATTTTGCGATTAACGATGCCCTCTGAGTTGCTCGAGTCAAAATTCGGAACTATCTTTTTGCATGCGTCATAAACGCTGAATACTATGAGTATGTTTGGTTACTAGTGTTTTTTTTGAAAAAAAGATCAAGTTCATTCGTCTGAAGCAGAAACAGAAGATGAGTTCAGTACAAATTGTTGTAGCAGGGTCCACATAGACGCGTGTCACAAATAAGCATGAAGTAGTAAAGGTCCCAAAAAATTAAAGTCAAAGCAGGCAATAAGAAAGAGATGAGCAACAGTTGTAGACTATCCTCTCCAAAAAACAAAACGAAAGTAAGGTCACTGCTTTAACCAAGGTGATGAGGATCCCCACGATTATACACAGGGTTCATTGATTGTTAACTTCTTTGGTTTTAACATCCCGCAAGAACGAGAGCAACCACCTGAGCTTGGAGGAGCCCCCAAAGCCAGAACTCCTTTCCCCTTGTCTTTTTTCGCAGCATCAATTGTTTTAAGATCAAGATCCTCAATCAGATTTAATGCTTCTGGAGAATGTTTTCCTCCCTTCACTTCAGAGCCAGAGAGTTTTTGATGTGGTCCCATATTGCTGGATTTATGGTCTGTCCCTTGCGCTCTGTAGCCAAGCAAGGCCTGTTCCAGGTTTGTTTGATCTGGTTCGGGCTAAACTTTTGATCTGTCTTTTCCGAGAGGGTCGCCTATGAGTAGGGAACTTGATGATGTTTAGATTGATTCTTTTCCCAAGGTGAAGCCAGACAAAGATCAAAGCTTTCCTCCTCAAGCTCAGGATGGGTGGATATTTTTTCGGTTACTTAGTAGTTAGCTTTATTGTAACTCATGTTTGGATTTGTGTTACACTCAAGGCAAGTCTGTCACCTGCTACCTCTAAAGATGAAGGAGGAGACAGATGTGAATACTATTATCTGAATCACGCTATATTCGTGGTGTCTGTCTTTGAAGGATGGTCAAGCATCAACTTCTGACGTCCACGAGGGAGGGTACACGACACGAGAATAAAATATGGTGTTTGGTTGCATAATGAAATCTGGATTAATTCCCATTTATAATAATACTCAATAATAACGAAATTTCTGGGAAATTCAATTTTCATTTTACATTATTCAATTAATAGATAGGAGATATTATTATTAATTATTCATTAATAAATAAATATTAATAAACCAATACGATAAATAAATATATAAAATAAATCAAAATTCATTTTGATTTATCAAATATTTAAATAAAATTATATATATTATATACATTTTTGAAAATTTTATTAACGTTAAGATGAAGTAGAACCTTTTGGTATACATGAATGTTAAATAATTTCATTGTTATTAATCGAGTATACTAAGTAAGACCGGTATTATTACTTCGAGTTGAGGAATGGAATGGATTGCCCATTCGAGGACTTCCATCTGTTTAAGTTTGGTGAAATCCTAATACAAATGGAGATGCATGTACCTAATAGGATTAAAACTAAACAAATAAAAAAGCGAATAAGCATTGGAATAGGGGTCGATTTCTCGTCCGTTACATTTCTCAAGAGTATGATTATTCCCATCCACACTCCATTATTTCACATTATTCTACCTTTATTCCTATCCTTATTCCATCTGATTCTCCTTAGTTATATCTCTTCACCCGAACATAGAATAGACCCTTATTCTTCTTATTCTCAATTCTTATTCTTGCTTATTCCCGAAACGAAGGTTCCCAAAAAGTTCAGCTCCCCTTTTGATATATCCTCTCTGACATGTGTTATATGCCATTTGTTAGAACTAGGTATCAAAAGAGGAGATTGTGATGAAGATGGATCCAACCTTATTTTTTTTATCTCAAAAACAAGGCTCCGTAAACTTTTGAAACCCTTTAATGTCAACGTTAATCCCTATTGAAAGTGCATGTTCCACTTTGTTTTATTTGAAAAACGAGGATTCGAAAAAGAAGGTTGCAACCGAGGATCTACGTTATAAACTTAACATCTCTTCTGCCGATGCTATCTTTGTCGTTCAGATGCTGAATCCTATGAACACTTATTTGAAACTTGTGAGGTTACTAAAAGTTTATTTACAAAAGTCAGTTTGCCAAACACAAATATAAATTTAAAAACAATTCTCGAGTCCTTTTCGTGGCAATCTTATACTGCTAATGATTGACAGATTTTTGCAATGCAGGCATCTCTCTGGTGGTCGATTTGGAGAGTCTGTTGAAAGATCACTTTCGAAGGTCTTCCGATAAACATCCCAAAAATTCTGGTGGTTGCATCACAAATTTGCTTGATTCTTGTGAATTGCTCACTGTCACATGATGCTAACTTTGATTGATGGCTAATCGGCGTACATTCTGGATCTAGTATTTCTTTAACTTTTAACTATATTATCCCGTGCTTTTCTCTTTTCTCCTAGCACCAGACATGGTGGATTCAAAACGTCAGGTGATTATTTCTTCCAGGAGTCCATCCAGGGGCGGATCGAGCAAAACTCTATATTGAACATCTTTTCTCTGGTCATGGCTTATTTTTGTGGGGAACTACTGCTCTATCTTTTTTTGATGTGGTTCCACTCGTGTTCCGTAACTTTCGGTGGCTGCCTTTTCTACTTGTCTTCCTGAGGCTGGATTCATTTCGTGGTTTTTGGATGCTTTCCTGATTCTCTACTGCGACTTGCACCTCTTTTGTGGTTGGCTCTGATGATAATTTTTTGGTGTTTTACCGTCACTTGTTTTCCACTCATGTGTGGATGTCTCTACTCTTATTCCTATATGTTAAACTCTAGCATTGGTGCTTCATGATGAATTAATTTGCTCTAATCGCAAATCGAGGCATAGTTGATGCCTTTTTGTAATTTACTTTTTTTTTAAAGATTAATTTAACATCATTTCAAGCGTCAACATGTCAGTCGAATGGTATTTACTTTTTTTAAAGATTGATTTAACATCATTTTAAGCGTTAACATTTCAGTCGAAAGGTGATTTTTATGCAGTAGAAATTTTGTTAATATGTTGATTGTAGGAACATTTTCATATATATTTTTGCCAAGAGTACTCATGTAAACTCAATAGTCTTGTTTGGAAAATACAATCAAGATCTTTAAATTTCAAGAGTTTAGTTTGTTAACTCAACTTATCAATATTCAATTACAAGACTAATCTTGATCACTTAGGTTGATTCTGTTAGAATTATAATAATATTAGGATGGAAATCCAGAAAGGATTGGGTTCAACTATTTGGTGTTTGATCCCTAACAATTGATATACAAGCTAAGGCGGTATTGGTACCGTGTCCCAACAAGTGGTATCAGAGCCTGATTTCATGTCATGGGAGGGACATAACACAAATATTAGAGAGATCGATGTTCAACGTGAACATGAATATGCAACACATCGGGTACCATTCAACAGAAGCTGAGAAGAACCAATTGTTATGGTAAACCATTGAGATTGCCCGATTGAGGTAATATGGAAGTCTAGATAAGGGTTTTTGCATGCTCTAGATGAGTTGGAATGGTTCATATCATGTTGATTCTTATCATGAAAGGAGGCATGATAGCAAATCAGATGGTAAAGTTTATATCAAGGGTGCATCAATCTCCATAAAACCCTTAAATTGGATGAATGAGTTCACCCTTATGGCAACAACGAGGGAAGAACATACCTTTGAGAATAACTTGCAAAAGCTCTATAGGATAAAGATAAGTGGCCAAAGAAGATGAAAGAGGAAGAATTGATGAAGATGGGGGATTTCACGAACAATACAATACATATATTCTTAGTATGTAACACTCTTCATGAAGTCATCAGCTTGCAGGAATCGGTGCAGATCTGGATGAAGCATAATGGACGATACACGCCCAAATCTATGACAAACCGACTATTGTCATCGAAGAAGATCTACGATCTAAAGATGACCTACATGACAAATATTGAATCACTTGGACGAATTCAACAAGATTTTGATTGATGTGCGCAAACTTGAGGAGAAGAATGCGAAAGGAGAGTCTTTATGGAGGAGGATAGCACACTGATTTTACTGAGTTGCATTCCATCTCCCTACGATCATATTATAATGATGTTGCTATATGGCAAGGAGACCTTCACACTAGATGAGATAATTTCTTCGCTGCTCATGAATTGGTCTTGATGGAGGTCAATAGATGAGGCAAATGACCATATGCTAGCAATTAAGAGTAGACGTTGCAGATTAAGGGAAATGAGTTTCAGAGGTCGATCCAAGTCATGATATCTTGTCAATTACTTTTATTGTGGCAAGGAGGGTCACAAAGTTTTTGTAGTTATCGTTGTAGCTTCCACAACTCTAATTTTTATTCATGTAAAATATTTTTACAGAATTTATTTATAACTATAATTTTTTGGGATCCATGAATGTATAATGCTATTATTTTATTCTTTACTTTTATTGATGATTTTTGTGAATGTTAATCGTAATCTATGAATGTGGCTACTACCGAGTTTCTGTATCTTCAAAAGCTTCAGTGGATCGGACCGGGTAGTAGCCAGATCTGAAGCTCCTGTTGGGCGGGACATCACATATGGTATCATAGGAATAATATTCTATATGTTAGCATTTATATGTTATGACTATCAATGTTTATTCAGAATACCTAGAATATGTTTGAATCATCTGAATTTAATGTATAGTCCAAAAGAGTTGATTCCCTTATAAGAGACCTAGGATATGATGCATTCATATCTTAATGTTTGATCGGTCATGTGATTGATTTGTGCAAAATATTGTCACATCTAGATGCTGAGCCTGCTCAGTAGGGGGTAATGATGATGGAACTATTCTATAGAATTGACCAAAAACTAGTTGGTCATAGAGTAGAGATTGTAGACATAACATAGGTTCGATAGCTTGGAATGATTGGTTCATTCCCTATAGGGTGAAACTTTGCTAGAGCACCTCCATCTCCTCCATCTATAGAAATGCTTTTAGGAGCATCCAAATTTTTTTGCTAGCTATTACATGGGTCAAGTGCCAAATTTTGTAGAAGACACTACGTTGAGGATGTTTATAAGTGGATGTAAACGATCGATAACATTTCCAAACATTATTCAAGAACCTTAGGACTATTGGGTGCGATGTATTGTGCATTTATTGATTGGATATGTCGAGTGAACTATTTTATAGGGATGCTAATCGAATCGAATACCTTCGAATCCAACAAGATTTCGATTCAATTCATTATAAAAGTTTCGAATCCGAACTCGAATCGAATTTCAAACGAATTTACTAACTTAAATTCAGATTCAATTCATTTTGAGTTTCGAATATTCAAATTCGATTCATTTTATTTCGAGTTTGAAATGTTAATTGATGTTTTAGAGCTTATATAAATAAATTATATGAAGAATAATATAATATGAATATTTTATTCTATAATTCTAATTTTAAAAGTATATTACTAGTATAAGTTGAAAAAAACTATAAAATCAAAGAAAATATCAAACCAATACAATATAATGGATAAAAGTACTTAATTTTTACAATTATTATGGGTCTTTTACAATCTAAATATACTCTTTTTTCTATGATGAAGAAATGTAAAAATGTAATATAATTATATGAGCCTGCCAACGAGAAAGAATATCATTGACGAAAAAACTGAACACATTATAATTACCATTGTATGTTAAAGAAAGACAATATCAAACTTATATAGAAAGTTAATTCTAATTAATATTATTATCTGAAATAATAGGAATAGTAGAAAATAACTTAGCAAGATAAAATCTCTTCATTCAGCGTTAAGATCTTCAATATCAAAAAACTTTGTGAGGATCTTCAATATCAAGAAACTAAGGCATGAAAAAGAAATATATGAATTTTTGATGTACAAAGGAACAATTGACATTATGGTGAGAAGACCATGTATATTACTCATTTAATGATAAATATTGCCTTGATAATGATAATCATCATGGATTGTCATATAAGGAAAATCAAAACAACAAAAAAAATCAAGGAGATATATCTAGATAAAATTTGAATCATGATAAATGTTAAGGAGGAACTCGAAATATTAAAACCATCAATTCCATGTGTTAGGAGAAAGACCACCATAATCTACCATGAGTCTTTAGGATCTTTGGTAGATAATGAAAGGGGGAATGAAAAAAATAGTGTAAGGAATGTGGGAATATGAAATAAATGTATGGATGGAGATTTACAATAATAATCTTAAATATTTGATATTTCTTATTAGATTTTATGATTAATATTTTTACTCATTTTTATGTTCAATATTTAGTCGTTAACTGATAGGATTATACATACATACGTACATACATACATACATACATACATACATACATATATACATACATACATACCTACCTACCTACATATATGCACACATACATATATTAAATTGGGTATGGTTTAGAGTACTTTGCATTCTCTTAATGCCTCCAAATTTCAGAAATAGCATGCTAAGATTGATTATTGTACGTATACATAGCAATCATATCTAAGCAATTGTCACTAGGCTAAAATAAGAAGTAAAGATATGAACTTAGATATTTTGTATAACTGATGTATGAAGGGCCCATGTCTCTAACTCATAACATATTTTGTAGTCAAACCACTTGAATTTAGTTATAAAGAGGAAAGGAAAGAGATTTGATCTCATCTGGGAGGGCTAATGTTGCATATACACATCACGCATTACAAAGTCAAGTCGGTGTAGCGTGGCTGTGTGATAGTATGGAAATCATAACGCGTATGCTGGACTTGATATCAGTGGAGCGTAGATATGATTATAAATTTAAAATTGACCACTTCATCACTATAGTAAGTTAGTTTGAGATTGTCTTTAGTTGCTTGCACATGTTATGCTTAGTGATATAATGCAAATGCTAAAACTTTAATATAAATTAAACGTAGTAACTTTTTTAAATTTATTCACATATTCTTTTTCTACATCTATTTACTTACAAATAAATTTGAATAAATGCATGTCATATTTTTGATATAATTATGTTATAACTCCTTGGATAAGAATATTCAAAAAAGATCATAATCAACCCAGAATGGTTACATGTATGTATGTAAATCGACCCAGAGTGGTTACATGTATGTATATAAATATGTATGTATTATATGGATGTATATGTAGGTACTATATGTGTGTATGTGTGTCTATGTATACATGAATACATGGATAAATGCATGCATATATATATATATATATATATATATATATGTATGTATATAAATACTGAACCGAATTGAATTATTATCGAACGAATTCAGGTTAATTCAGATTCGATTCATTTGGGAAACGAATCCACAAGTTAAATTCAAATTCAATTCATTTGGTTTCGAATCGAACTTTATTCGAATTTATATCGAACGAATCATAATCGAATTCGAATGATTCAGTTCAATTAGCAGCCCTAGCAGCATTTGCTTCATCCCCTGTCTTGGGATTGTTTCATTTATGATACATAGCCCTTTTTTTGTGGCCACATGGACTCTATTTAACAGATTGGTATAACAACAGAAAGAGAGTAATATTATGGCTCGCTTTCAATTGTCCAAGTGGGCACTCAAACGGTTGGAAGCACTTTGCACCAGTGTTATTGCAATTCTTTTTATTGAAAATTTTTGGACTTTGAACAATTTATGCAATTTTTGGAATGGTTCATCGACATGTGGTCATTCATTTTTTTATAAGTGTAATAGCACACATGTGACACATAGGATAAGCTAAGATAGTACAAGGATTCTTTTCCCATACTGGTTATGTGTTGACAATCATATTTCATGAGACAATTCAATCCCACCCGAGAATAATAAAATCAGATCTCAGGTCAAGCTCTCACATCCTTGCTCCTTAAGTGAGGTGAAACTGTGACTCATCACAAATGACATGCAACTATGCAAAGGGAAGTGTTGTTCATGTTCATTTAAATCCTAGAGATTTTGCACTTGATATAGCATATATATCCCCAATCTAGGATCCTTGAGTACTTTAAGTCCTAAGACCTCTTGAATAAGAGTGACGATTCTTGATGTTGAGATTTACTTTTAATTAATTAACAAGATGTACGTCAAGTCTTAAGTGCATATGCAAGTATTACGAATGAATCCTATTTTTTTGTTTTTAATACATTTTTTCAATTAATTCGATTATTTTATATATATAGTGTTTTGCAAATTTATTTTACAGCAAGTGGTGTTATGGACAAGTTTGCAAAAGGATTTTTACATGTTATATAAGTTTTATAGATTTACAAAGGATTGTACATTATTAAACATATTTTGTAAGCGCTACCCAAATAACCAATATTTCACATATTTTTTTAAGTAATATATACAAATAATACATGGAAGTACGAGTTATGGATTAGGTATATGTTTACAATATATACGACACCCATCTATGCTTAAATTGTGATGTTTACTACAAAGGAAATGAAAGATATGACTCCTACTAATCGTGAAAGAGTAAAAAGAATACGAAAAAACAATCCCCTTATACCTAAATTTAAGTTGGCCTAGGTAGAGAAGAATAAAAAATGGGCGGTTAAGGGTAAGAAACAATCAAGGAATGGAATCAAGTTTGACGAATAGAAAACGGTATAATACTTGTGATAAATCTATGATTTATCTTCTTTATATTGAAATTTAACCTTAATTCCCAAGCAAAACACTTAATATCCTCATAAAATGACCAAATAGTGAAATCAACTCAAGCAACAAATGTGGATTAATTGTATATTTTTAATTCAAAAATAAATCCAAGAAAGAAATTTGGAAAGGTGAGGTGCTAAATCCTATTTATAATTAGGTGTATATAGTGTACAATTTTCTAACGTTTCAAATAAATTCATACTAATTCCAAATAACACAAATCAACTTCATTGTGCACATAATACTAACCTTAATCAATGAAAAATCCTAAAATACTAACATTTTAATATTCCAAAATGATCCAAACCTTATTTTGAGAAAATTAAAATAAAAAACCTGAATATCTCATCCATACAATATCCAATGAAATCATACTCACCTTTGAATTAATGCACGTAAAATTATCTACAAAATAAGATCAAATTCAAAGAAATCAGAGGTCCTTTGTGAAATTTGGATTTGGCTAATTGGATATTTTACAATCTGACCTAACTTTAGCTCATCATTTCACATATCTATTCAACTGTTTCCATTTTATTTTTTTCATTTCTTTATTTTTTATGTTTAATTTAACAAAATTAAAATAAAAATAACAGAAAATCTAACTGAATGATAAAAAATGTCTAGTATATATAGCCTTATTCACATGTACACAACATCTATTTATAATTTATTTATGCTTTTCGTAATTTATAATCCAAAAAATAGATTAATATGAAAATTTTCAATTAGTATTTTATTTAATTTTTCCATACATATATTATAAAAAGGAAATCAAAGAAAAATATAAAACCTGAAAAATTGATATTTTATACGTATATAATACCTTAAAAAATCATAATTTGCACTCCCATCTATTTTGAGTGGCACATGAACATTTTAGATCTCATTGAGATCTGAAATTCTCATTTGACTCAATTTTGCATTTGCGTCTACTTTATATTTAATTTATCTTTTCTTTTTTTAGTTGGTCAAAGTCAGAGTAAAAGTGCCACTTGTACTCTAACTTTAACCATGGATCGATGAACGGGACGTGGTCAGGACTGAAATTATAAATGGTCGAGAATATGGAAGAGGAGTTTCAACATGCAAGATCAGTATATTAATGCCCATTGTTCTGACATGTTCGAAATGAGAATGTAAGCTAAACAAGGTAGATGAGCGCATGCTTAGAGAAACCCCATATTCTCACTTAACAAACGTGAAAGCTGTAAGAGTCCGACTAACTTATATCTTTTTGGTTTTATTGTGCTTTTCAAACAAAGTTCTTATGCAAACTCACATAGTGATATATCCCCTATAGCGGTCGATTAATAATTTGACTTGCTCAAGGTCAGGTTTAGCCTCTTCCCATATCTACAGGATTTCAAAAGGGTCCAACATTGGAATCCTTGATTTAACCTTCTTTCCCCTGTACCAAGTCACTGTTTAGGTCAAAGAAATGGGTATCCGTGATACACGTATCCAGAGAGTCATGGTACACATATCATAAGTACGAGCCTAGAGATTTACACTCTAACCTTGTGGTTACGTGCCTCACTCAGTCTGAAACGTTCTTGTAAATAATGTTGTGGTTATTTTCCTGCGTAAAATGGAGTCATGTTAATGATTTTATATTGAGTAAAAATGTTCACGAATCTCCTTAGTTTAATTTAGATGTTGTCACTTGTTTTGAATCAATTTAGAGATCGTCTATTAGCTTAATCGATTCTCATTTATATCTAATTTAGAGAAAATAATGGGAGTATTTAGAAAAGCTGAAGCAATGTAAGAAAGTAATGCAAGAAAGCAGTGTAGCTCCAGTTAGAATCTCTTACAATGCTTCCTTGCAATATCCATGGGGGGATGCTAGACAAAAATTATTAAACATATTCTATATGAATGTCATGGGAAACTCACATCTAGATCAGAAACTTCTATTAGCGGCAAGAACTGACTTATTTGGCTAAGTAGAATACGATCTCATGGTGCGTTAATTTAGATCAATAGTGTCATTAGCTTTATGAGCACCAGCATATCTCTATTGTAGCTCTAGGAGTATATATGAATGAAACAAAAGAGAATAAAGTACAAGAAAATCACATAAAAACCACAGCGAGACCCTGACCACCCAGTTGAGGTCGAAACATGTCCAAAAGTGTCCAACTCCTCAACAACTATATAGTAGGGCTCCGAACGAAGTTTGCTAAAAACATATAACAATAATAATGAAACATGTTGAAATTAAAAATCCTATATCTAGAATCTCTCACTGATTGGAAAGAAAAGTTTCTTCTTGGCTCCTCAATCGATCCTCTAAATTGCTCGCCTCCACTATTCTCGCGTTGCCTTGGCTCCTAAAGTAGCTGCTTGAGTCCACCGAGTCCTATCAAGACGAAGATGTACGTCGGATAAGAGAGATAACACAATGATGAAAAAGAGAAAGAGATAGTGTAATGAAGATAAAGAAACAAAATATCAATGAAACAAACACATAAAGTGTATATTACAAAAAAATTAAACACATGGAATGTGACTCAAGTTCTAGAAGTTTGTTGTCTCTCTGGCAATGAAGCCGTCTAAAAAATTATTTTCACCTAGGTTAATTAATATTGTTGTTTTAGTATCAGTAGAAACATTCGATTCAAGTTTGCATATTAATGTATTTATCTATTCATGGTTGAGTGTGTGGGGTTCTTTTTTTACTTTGTGTAATCTAATGTCAATGCAAGTAGATGGTGTTCCAAGATTGATGTAAATGAAGGCAAAGAATCCATGCAACCGACCCTACTTAATGTGGGGAAATGCTTTGTTGTTGGTGGTTGTGGAACCCAATGTCAAATGCAAGGAGGTGGTGGAGATTTTAGATGTGACCCAATCTCAGTGGTTGGGATTTTTAACAAATAATCACACTTATTTTTTTAGTCACTAACTATCACCATATTCGAATATTGAATTTCCAATTAATTAAGATTCATTAGCCCATTATTCCCTCCCAATTGTGGTTATAAAAGACCATAACCATTGCAAATTCACGCCACTCTCTTCCCATCCCCATGTGCCTTTCGAGAGAGAGAGATGGATAGAATAGAGAGGGACTTTACTAGAACGTTATTCGTCACCGAGGGAGACGATGACACATGGGGGAAGTGCAGAAACTAATGACATGGCAGGAGTCACGGACGGGTAACTGCGATTCAAGAGATACACACTGGATCTAAGGTATGTATCGACTTAGGATTATTTATGAACAAAGATCACATATGAAATATGATAAATATATGTAATAATTTTGTAAGATAACATATATATGCAGTGTTTTGATTCAAGATAGGACGTCTAAATGTATGTGTAAGATCCTTAAGATACCCCATATGGAAATTGGATTAAAATCCCTATGCCTTAGGATTGTATATGAATAATGATGATTGTATATGAATAATGATCATATTCGGATTAGGGCTTCTAAATGTTTGTACCGACTCCTTAAAGTTTTCTTATCATACACCACCTTACATGAAGCTACATGTTAATTGTTCTTTGAAGGGAAGGAAAAAAAATATGACTATAGACTTTTATAGCTATAATAATAAGGAAAAAATGGGGCTGCCCCTTGCGGGCAACCAACATGGTTGCCCCGCCCCTTTTTTCCGCATTTTTTTATTTTTTTTGAAAAAAATTCTTCATGATATTCATTATATATCTCTCCAATATGTCATTCGAATTTCGTCAGAAACAGAGACTCCTATGCCCTCCATCTAGAACATACAATTTAACGGTATAAAGATTGTTGTAATCCACCTGTTCTAGATGGAGGGCATAGGAGTCTCTGTTTCTGATGAAATTCAAATGACATATTGGAGGGATATATAGATGAATAAACATGGTGAAATTTTTCAAAAAAAAAAAACAAAATTGCAGAAAAAATGAGGTGGAGCAGCTATGTTGGCTGCCCACAAGGGACAACCTCATCAAACCCTAATAATAACTATATATCATGAGAGGAATGTTGATGCTTTTTATGGGCTAACTCTGATTATGACTTCATATATATTAAAAGATCATATGCCTACACAATCATGTAATTACGATTGTATTGTGTTCTCCTCAAGTATATATGTATTTTGGTCAAGTGTATATGCAGTTGAATAATTATTTCTTGCCAATAAGGAAAAATAAAATAATGCTTTTGTTACATTCGGATTTATTGTTATAATCTTGGCGAATAACTTGGTAAAATGTTTCGTATACCATAGATGTGCTAATGTTACGTTGAAGTATACATGCAATGATAACACATGACTTATTCTTGCCTATGATTCTAATACCATTTTTTTAAATATTGCGTTATACTATACGCAACTTTGAAATTATTTTGGTTGTTCACATTCTAAATCCCGGATTTACAGACATGATTCTCCCTTTAATCACATAGGAACGTGCAACTTAGTTAATAAGATTTTAAACAATTTCCTTCTCAAAGGAGGGACAAATTTAGTCATGTTTATCATGATCATAACATTCTGAGTTGTGAAGATTTCATCAAATAGATCTTCTGGCATTGATGTTAACGAAATCGTAATTACCCAACTATTACTTGGTAATAATTTAAACAAAATGAGAATTAATGCCTTATTTAGAAGTCACATATACATGTATGGTGCTGTTGTTTAATTCTGAGTATTCAATGTTTGCAATTACGTAATTGAGAGGCATCAAGCGAACCAATTTATATTAGTTAGTAATAGATAATGTGAATTTACCTCTACACTAAGAAACATGGCAATTTTGTGTTCTTAACTAATCTCAGATAACTAAATCTTGCATATATAATATACCTACTTGTCAATTTTTATTTAAGTGGCAAGAAGTAGTAGGCTGTGGAACTCCTGTCCAAGATATTTTTTCATGTATGAACCAGTCTCATGCGCAAGTTTAAAGCAATATGCACGAAACTACAAGCTAAAAACATTTAAGGCACAGACTCATGAAGAGTCACATGGACGACCGCTAGTTGTCGTGTTAGCCCAAAGAGCAACGCCGTCGTGGAGCGTATGATTTTCATGGAACCACATAGATTAAAGCTAAGTCATCTACAATTGTAGCTATACTGTCATGTCATAGACTACAAGCGTGAACAGTTGAAATCATAACAAGATAAGTACATGAAAAGTTATGCAAAAAATGGTTTATAAAAGTAGACCATTGCAAGTATGCAAGGAAACTGTTTATAAAGATAAACCATTACATGTTATGCATTAAAACAGTTTATAAAGGTAAATCACTACATGTTATATATGCAAGAAAATGATTTCATAAAAACAAACCATTACATGTTGTACAAGAAATGATTTAAGAAAAGTAAACCATCACAAGTCATGAAAAGTCATCATAAAGGGGCTAACATGCAAAATGATTTATATGATAAAAGGAACATGTAGATACAATGAATCTTATGAAATATGCCCCGCAAAATGAAAGAAATATATGTTATATATTCTTATGCATATTACGTATGTATACTCACGTTTATGAAAGACGCCAAAATACATATGTTAGGGAACACACTTAGACATGCATGGGAACAATTAGGTACATAATAATATTTTTCCATTGAAAGTCAAGTAAATGCAATATAACAGGTTAAAAGACCATTAAAATTCCCATGCATGGACTCCGATACATATTGTGCACTAACCTTATGCAAAATCATGTTTATTTGTTTCAGGTTTGGGACAAGGTTGATTATGCATGTAGGTTTGTACAACAATTTCATCAAGATATTCGATGTGGTAACGGTTATTGCATGAACAAGAAGGATATAGTTATACCCATTGGAACCAATGAATGTTATTGTTTTAGCTATTTATCTTTTGCAACCTTACCCTTATTGGTGTTGTAATGATGGAGCTCTCAGCTTGAATGAATTTTATGAATCCTTGTGAGAATGGTTTTTGTATGCTCATTGATTACCATGCATGATTCGATAACAATTCGATCCTGTGACTTAAAGTTGCATGCTTCTGTTGATCATCCCATTCAGTTACAAGTCCTATTTGTATCATTCAATGCGTAAACATCAAATGTGATTGGTGAATATATGCAATGCAATATACGTAGTGTTAATGCAATATGTATGCAATGTATGAAGTCAATGCATTATTTTTGTGTTATTTTTTTTTTCAAATTTCAATTTTTATATTTGTTTAATTTTGCAATTTCTAATTTAATTTAATAGTAATAAAAGAAGGGGGTTTTATCATTTCTGCCCTCTTTAAATGTTATAATATCAATTATGCCCCCCTTTTATGGAATATCAATTCTGTCTCCTACTTCTTCCACAATGATCACTTGTGTCTTTCCATTAAATTGGTCATTAATGAGTTGAACTAATTCATGATTTATTCAAACCATAATGTAGCTAAGAGGGACATAATAAAAAAACCCCACCTCCTCCGCCAGCCCATCCTCCTCATCCTCCACCTCCAACCCCTCCTCCAGCATGTTGCTCTTCTGCCCCTGTCCTCCTCCACCCACTCCCTCCTCCTCGATGGTGATGGCAAATTCGATGGGTGATGAGCTACTCAGCCGACCAGGGTTAAGTATCGGAAAATCAGACCAAGGTCGTTGCAACCCCAATCGACGAAGCGGAGCTCAATCAAGAAAATCAGACCACCATAAAGAAATCAAGCAATCAAACGGAGCAAGCAGTCTCGCTAATTTATTTTACCTAGTATAGCTACCATGGTCGATTACAAGGAGCACATGATGGAAAACCTACGAAGTAGTCGGGAAACCAAGAAAAATAAAGAAAATGATGGTTTTTAATTTTTCAATTTTTTATGATTTTTAAAAATGAGAAAAAAATTAAAAGCAAAACAAAAAGCAACACTTAAACAATTATTTAAAGGTTCAAAACCATCAAAAATTCAGAACAAAAATATTTTTGTGTTTTTAAATTATTAAGATGTTTTGTGATTTTTCTTGGATTTTCTGATTTTTAATTAATTTTCTAAAAATCAAACAAAGTTGAAAATAGAAACCAAATGTACAACTGGAATCTAAAGACAGATTAAAATTAATTAAAATTCTTATAAAATTCAAACAGTATTGTTATGAGAAACTACAAAATAAAATCTAATTACAAAAGAAGAAAACACATTTTTTTAGATTTTTATGAATTTTTAATGTTTATTATAAGATTTTTACTCTTTTTTAATTTTTATGGATTTTATAAATGAGAATAAAATGAAAATTATAAAGGAATTCAAACAACACCAAACACACAATTAGGAATTTTTTTATAATTTTTCAAGGGTTTTTAATATTTTTATTTGATTTTTAAAAATAGAAGTGATACTTTTTAAGGTTTTTGAATTTTTAAAAATAACAAATGAAATCAAAACAAACCAAAAATTCATCAAAATTCCTACATAATGGCAGGGGTCACGTATCAAAATTTCGTGATTTTTGAAGCTAAAATGCTATTTATTTAGTCAAAGATAAAACACACAGCACACAAGGACCAAAATGCAGAGAAAATAAGTCCTGGGACCCAATGATAACATGCAAGAAAAACCTAGGGTCGTCTCAACAAATTTTCCACTAACATCCGCACATGTCACAAATCCGCACTCACAGGGGCATATTTGCAAATATAAAAAGTAATCATTCAATTCACAAAGGAGATAAGTCAAGGAAAACAATGCAAATATCCCAGATAACACGTGATGAAGCACGCAGGTCCATACAGACAGGACTAAAATGCAAACAGGGAAAACTATAGGTACTAAAGTGCAAAATGGTCTAACTGTATTTTTATTTTACAGACTAAAATATAAACGAAAAGAAATGCAGGGTAGAATGAGCAATATACCCATGAGGCGTGTGACGAAGCGTGTGACTAGGACGCGTGGCGGCCGCTGGTGAGACACGATCGTGCGGATCTGGCGCGTCAGGTGTCAGATCTGACGGCTATCAGATGTCGGCTATGTGGATGGTATGGGACCGTTAGATCTGACATCTAACGGCCTGACAGTTCCAGGCGATGTGCGTCTAGGATGGTGTCTGGCCGGTATGGGCTATCCAATGACAGAAAGATCCTCTGGATGAACTGGGCTGAGGCGAACTTCGTCAGAGCACCAAGGGTGATCGGTGGCTCCGATGAAGGGTCTGGATGCGCCAAAGGGACCGGAGGGCCCTTCCGCGTCGAGTGGTCGGCTCCGATGTAGTGGCTGTCGGTCGGATGGGCATGGCGACAACTGGGACCTGGAAGCACTCCGGCGAAGGTGGACGAAGGCGTTCTAGATGGTCTTCACGCGCGTCAAGTCCTGCACGAGATAGCTCAGACTCGGAGCAATGCTCCGGTCGGTGTTATTGGGCTTAAAATAGAGAGAAGCGGCAGTGGATGGAAGGTGGGTCTCCGACGAAGGCGATAGGATACATATATACACGTATCATATACAAGGTGAGAGAGAGTTTTATTTTAATTTTAATTTATTTTTCTAATTTTTGTTATATTTTTAAAAGTATATACAAGGAAATAGGAACACCTTTTTATTCTTATTTTTATAGAAATAAATTATGTATGTATATATACATAGGTGATAAATATGTACAAGGTAAAGTGACCTTATCTCTCTCTACTTATTTTATTTGACGACCATGCCAATTCTTGACCCTCTCTTGGGTTTAGGTCACTCAATATTTATTTTAAATATTTCCTTCTTTATTTTTACACAAATACATGCTAATTATGAAATATTAATAAATACATGCTTATTGCTAATTTATTGTATTTACAACTATTTACAAGATGCTTTGCCAATATATTTAGCTAAAATAAAAGAATAAAGAGTGACGAATGAGGCTTCATCACCCTCCTATACTTTACTTTTGCTAGTCTCTTAGCAAACACTTATTTGAAAAAGATGTGAAAAGAAAGGAGAAGAAAAAGAAGAGAAATCAAGGTTGATTATTAAAGTTGCCTTCATTAAATTTAAGTATGGAGCTCAGTCAGACCATTGGATTATTAGTTTGTCGGAACCTTATTTTGGACTTAGGTTTAAAACTTAACAACCTCCAAGTTCCACCAATCTATGGTCAAGACTCCTCAATAATCCAGATCAGAACAAGTCTACATACACAAACTCTAATGACTATGGATCTTTTCTTGTATTGTGTAAGTGATATGTAGCTCCCCAACTCAGAAATGGCAAAGTGACAACCCCTCAACAAGGTAACTCTAATGCCCTAGTCTGGAAGCTCTTTCCTCGAGGAGTGGGGTATTCCCTTCTAAGTTCAAGTGCAACCGGCTCAAGAAGAGGAGGAAGAAGAGAATGGACCATGGCAAGTGTAGCCATGTATCCTAGGGAGCCCAACCAGTGTAGCTAAGTCTCCCTGCTGCAAGCTTCATGAGATGGGAATGGGTAACATAAGCTTTGCTTTATTTGGCTATATACACTCCGGTGGGTATTTCACTTTCTATCAGACAAACCACTTTTTTGGAGTTTTTCTTTCTTTTGCACATTTTTTTCCGATGTGCATATGTACAACATATCTACATGGTGCAACATATATACATAAAGAGTTTTTCCTCTTGAGCCAGTAGACTATCACTCTTTTGAAGTATTATTGCAACCCACAACTCCTGTCTTTAGGCCTCAATGCCGCCAGATCAAGTTGAGACGCACTTCCTTCACTAAAAGAAGATGAGAGGTTCTGCCTAGAAGTACTACCCTCATATGCTACCCCAAGCCAAAGAAGACTGCCTCCTCACTACCTCATCCGTAGAGAGCTATGTGTAAGGTGATGGTGCAAGTAAAGCCATTGTCTGTGAGAGTCATGTGTGCGTTGTTAAGTATTCTACTTAGGCTCATCAAGATGACATATAATCATAGCCTAGTGGACTCGAAGAATTAAGTCCCAAATGGACATGAAAAATCTTAACCCTAAGCCCTGTAAGGTTCCTCTTAGAATTAGGTAGATTAAGGTCTTAACCAAGCTCCATTTTCCAATTTAATTCCAGGCTAGTTTAAATGTCAACTATGATTCAGAAAAATCATACAAGTATATACAAAAATGTTTTTATCAAGTTTTGGAATTGTGTAAAATTTTTTAGAAATGTTTGAATGAATGAATGCAGAAGTTTTGCAAAATATTTACACACATTTACACAAGGGTTTTTGCAAACTTTTGTTTGTTTTTCAAACATTTTACAAAATATTTTGTACTATATACATAATTTTGATATCAGAATATTTACAAACTCTTTACACACAAGTCATTTTTACAAACATTTGTACAAAAATAATTTATAAATAGCTATGTATGTGCAAGAAAGAATTTTATGTACAAGAATTTTTGTTTTTAAATTTTTATGGTTTCTTTAGATTAAGAATTTTTAGCCATTTGATTTATTAACATACTCACACAAAGTACGAGTTATGGCTAAAGTATATATGAAATATATACGACACCCCATATACTTAGCTCGAACGATGTCCTCAGAGTGGGTCAAGAGTGATGAAGAAGACATAACTCGTGCTTAGTATAGGGAAGTGAAAAGGAATGGCATACTACAATGACGAATCAAAAAATAGACTGAAAAAGAATCTTGATGTTTCCCCTATACTTAGGATCAAGTAATCCTAAGTATAGCAGACTGTACATAAAGGAAAATCCGAGTGGAAGAATGTACAGGGTCTACTTCCCCTATACTTAGGCTAAAATATCCTTAAGTATAAGCATCAAAACAGAGGTAAAAAGAATCAAAAAGGAAATCAAAAGTCTGACACCCCCTATACTTAGGGTAAAGTACACCCTAATTATAACATAATCAAAGATGCAAATGGGGTGTTCGACTGAAGAATGGTATGATATGGACACCTGGATCTATACATGGTGGAAGACAGTGATAATCAGGCATGAGATGCACTAGATGTGAGTCAAAGACCATATCTCATGCAAAATGAATAGGGGAGACGTCAACGACCAGTGGCTCATGATCTAGATATGGTTTGAGCCGCTGCCCGTTAATACGAAAGGTAGAATCAGATAACATTTCAGATATGTCAATACTTCCATTGTCATGTACCTTTCGGACTAGGTATGGTCCCTTCCATTTGCTCTGCAACTTCCCTGAAAATAATTTAAGCTTGATTTCGAACAACCATACTCTCTGATCTGGCTCAAACTATTTGTGGCTGATATGAGAATCATGCCACTCCTTCTCTCTCTCCTTGTATTGTAGGCTGCTCGAAAAGGCTGCATCTCTAAGCTCCTCCAGGGCTGCCAATTCTGCCCTCCTCCGATCTCCTAAACTCATTGAATCCAAAAGTATGCTTGTGACAACCCAAAGTGACTTATGCCTAATCTCAACAGGTAAATGGCAGTGCTTTCCATAAATGAGGTGAAAGGGAGATGTACCCAAAGGAATCTTGAAGGAAGTCTTATATGCCCACAAGACCGAGTCCAAAAGCTGTGACCAATCCTTTCGGTCAGGGCGGACGACCTTTTGCAATATAGTCTTGATCTCCCTATTCTACACTTTAGAAAGACCATTGGTCTGAGGATGATATGGAATGGATACTCGATGGTCGATGCTGAACTCACTTGCAAGGGCCTTTACCTTGTCGTTAACGAAATGAGACCCCCCGTCAGATATCAACACTCTAGGCACCCCAAACCGTGAAATGATGTTCTTCATCAAAAATCTGCATACAGTCCTAACATCTACGGTTCAGGCGGGGATGTCCTCAACCAAACAACTAACATAATCAACTGCCAACAGAATGTACTCAAATCCCTGACTCTTAGGCAATGGACCCATAAAATCGATGCCCCATGCGTCAAAAACCTCACAGAAGTGAATGGATTGCATCGACAACATATCACGCTGTCCATAAGTGCCCATCCTCTGACAGTCAGTACACTTCTTCACGAATTCGTTAGAATCCTTGAAGAAGGTAGGCCACCATAGGCCAGATTGTAGCACTTTCTATGCCGTTCTCCTCCCAGAGTGATATCCCCCTGCCTCAAGCTTGTGGCAGGAATTGAGGACACTATGGTGCTCCTCCTGAGGAATGCACCAACGCTAGACGCTATCCCCTCCTTCATGATAAAGGATGGGATCCTCCCAATGGTAGAACTTGGCCATCACGAGGAAGGTCTCAAGTCGCTGCCTAGTCCAACCTTGTGGAACTTTCTTGGCAACAAGATAGTTCACAATGTCAACATACCACGGGAGTGAGGTGATAGCAAGGATCGCCTCATCTGGGAAGGTCTCAGAAATAGAATCAATCTGCTCAGAATCCTCAAGATGCTCTAATCGAGAGAGATGATCTGCCACCACATTCTTGACTCCAGGCTTATCCTTAATTTCAATATCAAACTGCTGGAGTAGAATGATTCATCTAGCCGGTCTCGCTTTGGCATCCTTCTTTGCCATGAGGTACCTGATGGCGGTATGGTCAGTGAAGATAGTCACCTTTGATCCAATTATGTAAGATCTGAACTTATCTAGGGTAAAGACTACGACTAGCATCTCCTTCTCAGTGACAGTATAGTTCCGCTATGCGGCATCCAGTGTACGGTTAGCGTAGTGAATAACAAATGGTACTCCATCCCTCCTCTATCCCAGCACGACCCCTACAGCAAAATCGGAGGTGTCCGTCATGATCTCGAATGGGAGAGACCAATTAGGCGGCTGAAGGACAGGAGCCTCAACAACTAGACTCTTGAGAATCTCAAATGATGCCATACACTTATCATCCACAATGAACTCGGTGTCTTTGGTCAGCAAATCAGTCAACGGTCGGGCAATCCTGCTGAAATCATGAATGAAGCATCGATAGAAACCGACGTGCCCTAGAAAAGGCTGTAACTATCGCAAGTTGAACGGTGGATCAAGTTTCCTAATGATATCCACCTTGGCCGGATAAACCTCCATGCCCATGTCGGAGACTATATGACCAAGCACCGTCTCTTGAGTCACCATGATGTGACTCTTCTCCCAAGATAACACAAGATGGACCTCTATGCATTGCTGAAGGGCGCGGTCTAGGTAGTCAAGACAAGCATCAAACCCATCGCCATAGACCGAAAAGCCGTCCATGAAGACCTTCAAGCACTCACCCACCATGTCTGAAAAGATGGACAACACGCACCTTTGGAATTCGTCGGAGTGTTACATAGACCAAAGGGAATCCGTCTGAAAGCATATGTCCCAAAGGGACAGGTGAATCTGGTCTTCTCCTGGTCTTCGGGTGCAATGGCCACCTGGTTGTAACCGGAGTACCCGTCAAGAAAGCAGTAGTGACTCTTCCTAGCTAGCCTCTCTATAATCTGATCAATAAAAGGTAGCGGGAAATGATCCTTCTTGGTGGCCTGGTTCAATCGTCTGTAGTCCACACAGACCCTCCAAGAATGGGTACCCGGTAGTGATCTCCTCTCCAGACTCACTCACAACTGTAGTGATGTCCGTCTTCTTGGCACCACATGTAATGGACTAACCCACTAGGAGTCGGAGATGGGGTAGATAAAATCAGTGCTCCACCATTTCGAGATTTACTTCATGACAACCTCTCGAAGGTTCGGGTTCAGCCCCCGTTGGAACTCACGCGACGGCTTGACATCTTCTTCGAGATAGATATGGTGGGAGCACAGAACCATACTTATCCCCTGAAGATCGGCTATGCTCCATCCTATTGCCTTGCAGTTCTTTTCAAGAACCTCCATCAAGTGAGATTCTTGCTCTCCAGTCAAATCTGCTGAGATAAGGACTGGGTGCATCTCATACTCGCCCGCAAGGAACCTATACTTCAGCGACTACGGCAAGAGCTTCAGCTCTGGGAAACTGGGAGCTGGCAAATCTGGCCTCTGAAGGGTCTGAGTGAAGGCAACCAAATCTGCATGGGAGAACTCTCGCTGATCATGACAATCTGGTGAAGATTGCTCTACTGGTGTGTCTGTGCTCTGAATAGGACCAATCTCCACCCTAGCTGCGGGCTCTGTAGGAATAAGACAAGGAATCAACTCATCAAACTCTGCCCAATCAGTATCTGACTCTGAGGGATCTGAATCTGAATCAAAAGAAATATCTACTGCCTCGCTCTCCTGAACGCGATTTGCTGCCTGAAATGTGTCCTCTGCCAAGAATGCGCTCTCTAAGCTCTCCTCTACTGGAATCTTTGCATCAGTGGGATCTGAAGGTGAGAGGATGGCTCGTGAAACGGGGTCTGACCAAGCTTTCATCGTCTGTGATCACAAAATCGCACTCCTGGTGGACGTCTTGCTCTACCTCTGTCATCTGCTCTGAATCACTAAGCGGCTCTGAGCAAGCTGAATCTCGTTCTCTAGTCTCATCGATCGTCTCTATTTGTATACTTTCACCCTCGACGCGAAAATATACCTTCCCGCTATCGTGATCGAACATTGCCTTGGCTGTGGCCAAGAACGAGCGTCCTAAAATGATGGGGGGTATCAGTCAAAGACTCAGGGATCTCCATGTCCACCACAACAAATCCCATGGGGAATTTTAGACCCTGATTGTGACGACCACGTCCTTCAGCAACCCCTTTGACCTCTTGACAGATCGACCTGCAAACGGAAGGACCATCCTGCTCTGTCGAAGAGGGCCAAACTTGAATCGGTCGAGTAAGGCTGCCAGAAGTAGGTTGATAGAAGAGCCGCTATCTAATAGAGTCCGATCGAACCTCTGCTCATGTATGTTACATCTGACATAGGGAGCTCCTGCATCTGGCCTCTTGGCTGGCAGACGGTTCTGGATGGCAAATCAGGTGGCACGAGTGAGCACATGGATCTTTGAGTGGTGGTTCCTCCTCTTCCTGCGAATAGTGGTCTTCTCTCTAAGGTTCCTCTGGAAGAGGGGATGTGCTCCAAGGCCTCCTGTAAAGTCAACTGAATTTGGAATCTATCTATAATCTGCTGGCTGAACTCTAGCTACTGTGATTTTTTTTGGGTTTTCTTTTCTAGTCCCCTTAGCCAAGCGGAGTGCTTGAGGGAAGGGGATAGCTGGGCCCTCCTCATATGGAGGGCTAGGGTTGGGTCCCTGCTGCTGTGACAAAGTAGAATCCATGCAAACAACTCCACTCGCAGATGGACTCACAAATAAAGAACCCTTTCCTTTATTAGATTTCCCAAAATAGTCCTGAGATACAGAAGCAAATGGAAATGCAACAGAAACAGAATGGGTGGCCTCAGTACCACCCGCGACATCTAGACTTGCGGCATCAGCACCACACTCTGGCTCAGCATCGTCATGTCTGGTGGAATCAGCACCATCTCCTGCATCTGGTGAAGTGATAACCTCAGTACCGTCAGCTGGATCTACATCCTTGGTGGCGTCAGCACCACCATCATCATCATGATCATGAGCGGCATCATCATCGCTCTCCTCCTCATCTGGTGCTCTTGTGTCCTCATGTGGTCGTCGCTCAGATGAGGCGTCGCCGACTGGCATCTTACCTCTCCTAAGTGAAACAAAGTCAATATCAAAAGTATATGCAGAAATATCACCAAGTGAATCACTAGGAGTGGTAACCTATGTAAACTCTACTCACTCAGACTTCCTCTTCAGGTTGTTCGGATTCGGCTCGATCTGAGTAGGGATGACAGCCTTGCCCTTCACTATCTCTCTCATCTCCTGACGGAACTCGTCCATCTCCCGCCTAAATGTAGCCTGCTGCTCAAAGATAAGGCATGCTAAATAATCTAAAGCTGGGTTCTCATAGGTGGGCCCATGAGAACCGAATGGGTGGTCTCTCTGAAAGTGAGGTTGCTGCTGCTGAGAAGGATGAGAGGGATACTGATGAGAGAACTGCTGAGGCTGCTACTGCTGCCTCCACGGTTGTCCCTGCTGATAGGGACAAGGACCCCGCTGGTACTGTAGGTGTGGATGTGGCTTTGGGAACTGGGGCTGCTGGTGCTGCTGGCTGAACTGGCCACCCTGAACTGGAGGCTGTTGCTGGGATGAGGCACCTCCGGTCGACCAAAGGAATCCGGAATGATCCTGTCAGATCCCAGGCTGAGGTCGGTCATACCAAATCCCGTTGACTTCCATCAACGGCTTCTGCTCGTAAGTGGGTGGGAGAAGAACTGCCAGGGCTGATCTAGCTGGTAGACCACCATCTGGCTATCCGGAGATGGTGGTAGCTGGACATACTACTGCTGCTGCTGGAACGGCTCCGCCTGAATCTGATGCACCTGTGGGTAGTGGGCGGAGGGCTGCGCCGAGCTGCTGCTGTTGGCTGGGATCTGTCCGTGACCTGAGATGGCTCATCTGGCTCTCCCTCGGGGTTGTTTCCTCCTCCACCGGCTCAGCGCTGCACTCTGTCGGCTCGCATCTGTTCCATCTCTCAGCGCATATCCACCATGAAAGCCCCATGGTCTCTGATCTGACGCTGCATGGTCCCCAAGGAGGCTAACAGGGTGTTGTTGATGGCACCCTTATCTAATACATAGGCCTGGTTCCCGCTGGGTCCATCGGTGTGCTCCTCACCGCTGGCCATGATCTTTGCAAAGGCAAAAGACCCAAACTCAGGTGCTATCAAATCATCAAATGTCTGCTTCTATCTCTGCTCATTTCCCTCAAAACTGGTAGAAGGGTGGTCGAGGGAGAACATGGTGGAGTTAAACTCGGGTTTGGAGAGCGGGTCTCGGCTCTCGCGAACCAACCTATATGAGCGGACCGGAGTGCTCGAAAGCGGTGCAACCAAAGGCTGCCTAAGGGACCTCCGATCCATCATCGTGATGTTGCGAGTGAAGGCAGATGAGATCTGAAAGACACAGAAGATCGGGCAAGCAAAACCCCCAATTCACCTACGCACATGGAGATGATGACCGTATGGGTTCGGTCTTTTATCTCGTCATTTTTATTTAGGTGATCAAGCAGTCTTTCAGAGCAATTAATGAGCTGTTGGGAATCCAACACTCCTAGGAGACTGTCCCGATCCCAAGGCTAGATCTTTCCCAGCCAGTACAAGTCACGGAACATTTACCGGCTACCTGATCGACTTACTCTGTTAAGGATATTGCGGTCCGCTTTACCGGAAATCAGAGTGATCCTCACTGGAGAACGACTAACCCGAAATCAATAGTCTGAGGAGAGGTCGGATGTGGCTCTAGCCTAGTGTGAGGGTTAGATCATCCAAACCAGACAATGAGGGGATTGCTCTCCCAAGATAGATTTTTAGTTAGGTGTCTTTTAGAGTCAAGTGTTTTTTAGCAGTCCCAATTTTATAGTTTTTCTTTTTTAGGTAATTTCAAGCAAACAATGTCTAACAAATTTTCCAATTCTCCTAGTTATTTTAAGTCCAAAAACATGGGGGGATGTCGAAAAAGCCGATGCGCGGTCAAACACTATGATGCATGCAGAGTAAGAAATGCGTACTCGACTCCAGCTCTCTACATATAGAGTGATCCACACATAAAATAAAGACTGAATTTAAACTACTTATATGAAGCAAGAAGAAATCGACCTTAGACAAATAATTTTACTCAACAAGAACGATAGCTAACTGGTCAACAAGAGGGGTCGGGGTCCGGTCTCTGATGCCGATCGGTGTCCACCACAACGGATCCTGCCAGCGTTGTATACGGCCTCTAGCGGCATGTGACCCCTCAGGTGACTGAGTTAACTTTTTCTTTTGTGATTTAATTAATAAGGTCCAATTATCGATCTATAGTAACATGTAAGTAATCAGGGTTGGGCCTTAAGTAATTACGTCACAATCAAGCAAAAATCCTAAGTCTAAGGGCAAAAAACTTCAAGAATTAAAAATAAAAGAAAAATGCAATAAACACAAAAATGACGAAAAATCTACAATGAGGTCCCCTGAGCACACCGGTGTTCGGTGAAACAGACCCCAAGATCAAGCCAAGTCCAAGTCTAAGTCCGAGTCTTGTATTATTACAACAATAATAACAGAAATAATAACTAAGGCTAAACTACACTCCCAGAGTCCTGCTCCTCCTCTCCTACGCTCTCCTGCGGCTCGATGTAGAAACGAGCTGCCTCCAAGTCACTCGAGTGCCTCAGCGCTCCGAAGATCGCCACCCTCGCTTGTCGGGCCCTCGCAAGAAAGGGAAATAGAAAATATGTCAGACCACAATTATTTAAAATGAAATGAAATGAAATGAAATAAAACAAAATAATTTAAAATAAATGAAAAAAACAAAGAAAAAGAAAAAAAACAAAAACAAAAATAAAGAAAATAAAAATAAAGAAAAAGGAAATCAAAACAAAAACGCAAATGGAAAACCGACTACTAAGCCGTGTTCCCCGACAATGGTGCCATTCTGATGAGCTGCTCAGCCAATCAGGGTTAAGTATCAGAAAATCAGATCAAGGTCGTTGCGACCCCAATTGACGAAGTGAAGCTCAATCAAGAAAATCAGACCACCAATAAAGAAATCAAGCAATCAAACAGAGCAAGCGGTCTTGCTAATTTATTTTACCTGATATAGCTACCAGGGTCGATCACAAGGAGCACAGGTTGGAAAACCTACAAAGTAGTCGAGAAACCAAGAAAAATAAAGAAAATGGTGGTTTTTAATTTTTTAAATTTTTTATGATTTTTAAAAATGAGAAAAAGATTAAAAGCAAAGCAAAAAGAAACACTTAAACAATTATTTAAAGGTCAAAAAATACTGAAAAATTCAGAACAAAAATATTTTTGTGTTTTTTATATTATTAAGATGTTTTATGAATTTTCTTGGATTTTTCTGATTTTTAATTCATTTTCTAAAAATCAAACAAAGTCAAAAATAGAAACCAATGTATAGCTGGAATCTAAAGGCAGATTAAAATTAATTAAAATGTTATAAAATTCAAACAATATTTTTATGAGAAACTACAAAATAAAATCTAACTACAGAAGAATAAAATACATTTTGTGGATTCTTATGAATTTTTATTGATTTTTATAAGATTTTTACTCTTTTTCAATTTTTATGGATTTTATAAATGAGAATAAAATGAAAATTGCACAGGAATTTAAACAACACTAAACATACAATCACGATTTTTTTTATAATTTTTCAAGGATTTTTATTATTTTAGTTCATTTTTAAAAACAGACAGTGATACTTTTTAAGGTTTTTGAATTTTTAAATATAACAAATGAAATCAAAATAAAACCAAAAATTCATCAAAATTCCTACACAGCACACATGGACAAAAATTTCATGATTTTTGGAGCTAAAATGTTGTTTATTTAATCAAAGATAAAACAAACAGCACACATGGACAAAAATGCACAGAAGATAAGTCCTGATACCCAATGATAACACGCAAGAAAAACCTAGGGCTGTCTCTACAAAATTTCCACTAATATCCACACATGCCACAAATATGCACTCACAGGGGCATATTTGCATATATAAAAAGTAATAATTCAATTCATAACAGGAGATAAGTCAGAGAAAATAATGCAAATATCCCAGATAACACGTGACGAAGCACGTGGGTCCACACATACATGACTAAAATGCAAATAGGGAAAACTACAGATACTAAAGTGTAAAATGGTCTAACTGTATTTTTATTTTACATACTAAAATATAAACAAAAAGAAATGCATGGTAGATGAGAATTATACCCATGAGACACGTAACGAAGCGTGTGACTAGGACGCGTGGCAGCCACTGGTGAGACGCGATCGTGCGGCTCTGGCGCGTCAGGTGTCAGATCTGGCGGCTGTCAGATGTCAGCTATGTGGATGGTACTGGGCCGTTAGATCTGACATCTAACGGCCTGACAGCTCCTGGCGATGGGCGGCTAGGATGGCGTTTGGCAGGTGCGGGCTATCCAACGGTAGAAAGATCCTCTCGATGAACTAGGCTGAGGCAAACTTTGTCGGAGCACCGAGGGTGATCGGTGGCTCCGATGAAGGGTCTGAATGCGCCAAAAGGACCGGAGGGCCCTTCCGCATCGAGTGGTCGACTCTGATGGAGCGGTTGTCGGTCGAATCGGCGTGGCGACGGCTAGGACCTGGAAGCACTCCGGTGAAGGTGGACGAAGGCGTTTTGGATGGTCTTCATGCACGTCAAGTCCTGCACGAGATAGCTCAAACTCAGAGCAATGCTCCAGTCGGGATTATTGGGCCTAAAATAGAGAGAAGCGGTAGTGGATGGAAGGTGGGTCTCCGGCGAAGGCGATAGATGAGACCGATGACCTAACCTTGGTGATCCAAGCCAAGGTCAGGGTGATCAGGAGGCGTGGGAAGATGGAGGATGAACAAATGCGTCGATTTGAATGGGTGGATGACGGTGACGAGGCTACACAGCACCTCTCCGATGACCAAAGGTGGTCTCCGGCTGCTGTCACCAAGGCAGAGGTATCTAGGGTATTAGAAAGGGGTGCAGTGCGAGCTGGCGAGCTGGGGAGGTGATGAAATGGATTTATAGGGTGTCCTAGGTAGCCAGATATATTGGGTAGGAGCACGCGAACCAATGACAATCCACGACTCCCTAGGGATCCGCGAGGATCACAGATCCGTTGGGGAGATACGGGTAAAAAATCGAAGCAAGAAGGTGCAGGATGCAGTCGAGATAATTGGGAGAAATGTGCGCAAGAATCAGATCTGCGCGAGGGGGAGTCCGAGAGGGGTAGTTGACCGGGATCAACATTCCTCCTGGACCAATCGGAAAATAGATATCCAAAAATGTTTGTAACATCCATTAAAAATAGCAAATGATTTCAAATCAAAAAGTGTACAACATGAAAAATATTTTTTATTTTCCAAATTATCTTTCTTTGATTTTTATTTATTTTTATGAAAAATAAATTATGATATACAAAATATAGTGTATCATATACAGGTATAAAATACCTATGTATTTTGTACAATTATTTTTAATTTCTATTTTCACATAAATACCCCAATTTTATATTTTATTTATTTGCAACATAATATTTGTAGTATAAAATTATTTTTATTATTTTTTTATTTCTTTACAAATATAAAATAAATAGGGCAAGATATACATATACATGTATCATATACAAGGTGAGAAAGAGTTTTATTTTATTTTTATTTTTATTTTTCTAATTTTTATTTTATTTTTAGAAGTACATACAAGAAAATAGGAACACCTTTTTATTCTTATTTTTATATAAATAAATTATGTATGTATATATACATAGGTGATAAATATGTAGAAGGTAGAGTGACCTTATCTCTCTCTACTTATTTTATTTGGCGATTAGGACAATTCTTGGCATTCTCTTGGGTTTAGGTCACTCAATATTTATTCTAAATATTTCCTTCTTTATTTTTGCATAAATACATGCTAATTATGAAATATTAATAAATGCATGCTTATTGCTAATTTATTGTATTTACAATTATTTACAAGATGCTTTGCTAAGATATTTAGCTAAAATAAAAGAATAAAGACTGATGAATGAGGCTTCATCAATGGGACACATTAAATCTTAACCACTCATGCTCGGGGTATTTTGTGCCTCTATGTTTCTTCTTCTTTCCAGCACCTACAACACTCCATTCCCTCTTTTTCTTCCTTGATTTGGCATCCAAATCCATTCCCCGCCTTGGTTTGAATAAATCAAAATGAAAAGGAATGGGTTCTGTTGGTACTCGAGATGAACCTTGAAGACACAAGGCTGAAGGTATTGAAAATGGTGATGGTGTTCCTCGCAATCAAGATATGTGATGGTGATGCACTCCAAATTTGGCTGGAAAATTGATATAGTTGTTGCTGCATATAACTAAATATCTCAGGTATGAAGGGTGCTGAAGATGGGCTCTTGCCGTATTTGGGATTGGGGTAGAGGTTCTACAGGTGTTCTTCTTTGTACAGGTCCTGCCAAGCACACATCTGCAGCAATAGCTCAGTGGACCCATTATACCGTCTTGATCTCAACCTCGAGGAGGAGGGGCTATTGGGGGAGGGATAAGAGGCGGAGGAGCGGCTGGAGGAGGAGGGGTGAGGGAATTGGTTAGAGGAGGTGGAGGAGGGATGATGAATATGTGATTCATCACTCTAATTAGCTGAAAATAGAGCTTCATCCTGAGAAATTCTGTGCATTAACATATTTATATCACAAAATTAACATTCATGCACTTGTAAATAATTTGCATAAAGTAGCACTTATTTCTACATTCATAATCATATGTATACTTTTGCCTAACTTCACATATTTTTAATTAATTTATACTAAATCCAACTAACATGAAACTAACTTCATTGTGTACATATTACTAACATTAATCCAAGAAAAATCCTAAAAAACATATTACTGACATATGAAGTCTCCTAGAGTAGTTTGTGTCCAAGCCGGTGAAACAGAAGACTGCTGCAATTAAGGTCCGAGACAAGTGCTTGCATCAATAATAGGACTTGAAAGTCAGTTCAAGCATTTAGGGCACAAGTCCATGGCTTTGGGCTCTATTCCTTAAACATGCCTCACTTGGTCTGGAGTATACCTATGATAATTATGGGTTACTCTTCCCAAAATAATGAAACTTGTCCTTACGTTTCTTTTTAGGGTTGAGTTTAATTAGCAATCCTACTTTTATTGGTTATAATTATTTTGGTATTTTTGAATAAAGAAAACGTCTAACATATTTTCTAGTTGCTTTTTATTTCCTAAGTCCAAGGAAACATGGATAAGGAAATTGAAAAAGCCAATGCATGACAATTAATGAATGCAAATGCTAAAGTGAGAAATGCATACCTGACTCTAACAATCTACATGCACAATGATCCGCACATAAAAATAAAACTATCCTATATGTAAGCAAATGGGAACCAACCTAGCATGAACTTCTACTCTGGAAGCACGTATTTATTAATTTGACTAAGTCCAATCGAACTATAGCTACATAATTCTTGATTAGGGTTTGGACCTAGTGCTATCTGGCTCAACCAAATAGAAACCTAGAACTAGAGGTTGTAAGCACACAAAACAAAGAAAAATAAAGTAAAAAAACACAAACAAGAGCAATAAAATATAATAAAGGGAAAATAGGGAGAATAAAAAAAATAAGGCGAGAAAAATGCAATAAAACTGATCAGGTCCTCAGATGAATAGACAACCAGTAAATAGACATGATATTGTCTAAGTGTCCAAAGTGTCAATTATTATAGTTATATAAGTCAAATCACTCTCTCACAAAAGGAATAAAAATATATACTATTCTACACTACGATGATCCTCTCGGTCTCTTGGTTGACATTTAAGCTCTCTCCTATCAGCTCAGTCTGAATGAGACAACCTCCACCTCGCTTGGGTGCATCAATCTCCTAGAAGAACCGCCCTCACATTGCAAGCCCTTGCAACAAGATCAACAAAGAGATGGATTAAAATAGTCAAACACAATATATAATAGAAATAAAGACAAATAATGAAAATAAAATAAATAAGATAGACAAGTATGAAATGTGTTGACCAATCGCTCCTCGGTAAGGACACCATCTAATAAATCCGATGGACTGGTCTGCTAAGGTCAACAAGCTATCCTAGCAATCACCATGTTGACCAATCATCAAATAAGAAAAAATCTTCCCCCACATAAGTTACACGATAAAATACGCGAGTCAAAATTTATTATAACTCAGAATAAAATGTGTATATTTGCAAGTATTCTGAGTGTCGCACACTGGGAAGCAAATAAGGGCAGTAATTATTAATAATTATTACTAATTACTAATAATTATTTTATTAAAATTTACTTGTTTTATATATTTTTAATTATATTTAATTTTTATAGAATTTTAATTTGTTTTATATTTTATTTTTAATTTTTAATTTTGTGTTTTGTTTATAAATTTGAATTTATTTTTAAATTTTAAAGTAAGATATATAATTACATATAATAATATGGATATTATATCTTATATATGTAATATCGAGTATATACATAGTGTTATATATTTATAAATAGGTCAAAATATAATCGAATTGTAGAAAGAAAAATGTTTTTTTGATTTTTATAATATCTAATATAAGTAATACCGAGTATATACATAGTGTTATATATTTATAAATAGGACAAAATATAATCGAATTGTAGAAAATAAATTGTTTTTGTGATTTTTAAAACTTTATATATTTTTGTTAATTTTTAAAGTAATGTTTCTATTCTTATGAATTTTTAAAATAATAAGTCAAAACAGTAAATATAATAATTATTCAAGATTGTTTAGGGTTTGATAAATATAAATAATTTAAAATTAACCAAAAAATAGAGCTGAAAATAATGAAAGAGAAAAATCAACACAAATCTATCCCAAGCGTTGCTCCCCAGCAACTGCGCTATTTGATGAACACTTAACTGAAGAGGGATTCTAACATCCGATCACGGAGGGTTCGTAGTGCCCGATAAGTCGGGTCCGACAATCGCCATGTCGACCGCTCTCTGGGCTCTCAAATATCCACAATCAAGTACATCAACAACTAACCCACAATGATGCTCAAGCAATAAGTACGGTAAGCTAAAATTTATTACACCCTACAGAATGATATGGACAGTATGCAAGTGTAGGGGTCGAACCACAAAGAAGCAATGAGGATAGCCACAAAAATTGAAAAGAAAAATCAATAATTGTTTTTGTGTGCTTTATAAGGATTTTTAATTTTTTGTGGGATTTATTATTTTATTTTTATATTTTTGTTTATATTTATATTCCTTTTTTATTTTTACATATTTTTTTATTTTCTTTTTATATTTCCTGATTTTTAGTTTTCTTTTTATTTTTAATAAACATTAAGTTGATATATAAGTCTATATAGATAATATGTATAATACAATAACTATATAGACTATAAATATATAATAAAATCAGAAAAATATAGAAATACATGCTCCTTTTTAATTTTCTAAGGTTTTACGATTTTTTTTGGTGTTTTTAATAATTAATAATAATTAAAAGTGATATATGCTAGTAATATAGATATAAGATATATATTGGATATTATATTTATAAATAACACTATACATAGTCAAAAATGATAAAATCAAATCTTTTTCTATTTTTAATGTTTTCTATGTTTTGTTATTTTTTTATTTTTTCTATTTTTTTATTTTTATATGAACAAAAACATCAAAACAATGACTAATAATACATGGTCGAATTGTTTGGAAATTAAAAAAAGATTAATGCCTCAAAATTTTCGAAAACTATTTTTATTATATAATATATATTATAGGTAATATTCAGAAATATAAATAACTATTTATGAATTTTTAGCTAATATTTTAATAATTTTTATAATGTTTTTGGAGTTTTTCAATTTTTAGTGGTTTTCTTTTGTATTTTTTTATGATTTTCGATCTAGAGTTACAAAATTAAATAATAAATATATTCTATTTTTATAATTTCAAAACATTTTTATATTTTTTTTTATTTTTAAATGCAAAGAAGAGAAAAATGCGCTATTTTTTAATTTTTAAAAGTAGGAAAATACTTTTAATTGCCTTATGAAAAATTTATTTGATTTAATACAGTCCCAAGGACTTAAAATAAGTTTCTTATAATTTTTAGATGTAAAATGCTATTTTTTTAAAAAGGAATACATGAAATAAAGATTAATATATTGATAGGGACCTAAATGCAATTTTAATAAACATACAAAATTTAGAACACATTTCAAAAGTCCAAGGGCATATAGGCAAAAATCCTAGAGATATTCAATATTAACGTGCTGCTAAGGGTTATGTTTGCAATATCCAACAAAGTACATGGCCTACTTGTAATTTATCTAAAAGTCGTAACATTGGAATACTGATTTCTAGGACTAAATTATAACAAACACCCACATGGGGTCCTCTATAAAATGTTCAGACCCCTCACGTGTATGCACATGTGAGGTGACGTAGACTCGACCAAATAACAAATAAAATAAGTACACGAGATAAAGTGCAAATATTACAAAATATTTTGAATTATAGACAAAAGTTTATGAACTAAAATAAAAATACAAAAGTAGAGGGGTATCGGGCGAAATTACCCCTGGAGACACGAACCAATGACGAAGGTGCTTCACTTATACACGCGGCTTCATTTGTTGGTTGATACCGCTTCACAGTTGAGCGGTGTAGATTGGGTCTCGTGGGAGATCTAACGGTTGCGACTCTGCTCGATCGAACAACGGTCTTTAAATGTGGAGCATCTACTTGATCTAAAGGTCCATGCTCTCCACGAAGAACATGGAAGAACTTGATGTTGAGGTTCCTTCGATCGACCACTGCTCGTAACTCCAGCTACATGGAAGCTTCCCAAGCGGCGTAAAATGGAGCTAGAGGTTCTCCAAGGTAGCTGGGGAGCACAAATGGATCTGAGACCCATCAATGGGGTCCTGGATGGCTAATGAAGGCGAAGCTCTAGAAATGCCTCCGACATGCAAAAATTGACCCAAATCGGGTCCTCTAAGTCTAGACCATACATTGTTAGACTCACATGAACAAGAGGAGAGTTATGGGCCTGGTTTGGTCGGAAAATGGATGAAAAACGAGGTGCAGCGGAGGTCTTCGACGAGAGGCTGAGAAGAAGACATGATCTTCTGATCGAGTCTCGATTAGAGTGAATGGAGGTGCTTAGGATGAAGAGAAGGTAATGGGGAAGATGACGGAGGTGTCAGGTGAGGCAGAGAACAGTCGAAAAATGGGTGGACAATTGTCGAAGCTGAAGCGCTGACAAACTTTGATTTGAAAAATTACAAAATACAAGACAAAAATAAAAGAAATCGAAATCTAAATAATGCTAAGAGTAATACTAAGAATATAAAGTACAAAGAATATATGGCTCAACTTGCGGGAAAGGGAGCCAAGGAGGAGCTCATCCTGAAGGTCTCCAAAGAGCTTGGATCACCAGCTCCAACCCTCTTCCTCAACGCCAAATGCTCTGACGAGGATGCTGCTGTCACCAGCAAGCTCAAACACAAAGAAATATGTGGAGTTCGAGGTTGAAACGGGATCAAATTCAAAATGAAGGCGAATGGCTGATATTATACATGGGAGTTTTGGCTAGGGTTTGCTCGACGACCAAGGCTCCATTGATCGAGGAATGGTCATGGCGTGAAAGAGCAGTAAACGAGGAGCAATTTTGATGAAGGAATCGTTCCCAGAAAGTGCAAGGATCATCGGGGAAAACTTGAGAAAATGAGGGGTCAACGGGTTCTGACAGACTAGACAAGTAGGGGGCTAGTAGATCAACGGGTCAACCAAGGCTGGCCCCCTATTAGGCCATGTGGGCCACTAGGCAACAAAACATGGCAAAAATCCTTTATTAAATGAAATTAAAATAGTAAATAATTTTATCATTATTTTGTAAAACATGAAAAAATATTTATTATTTTATGTAGTATTTTATGGTGATTTTTATTTATTTTTACAAGTTAATTTTTTAGGTGTTTGTTTTTGCATATATATAGTTATATTTACCTATATATTGAGTATTTTATTTTTATTTTGTATTTTCTATTTTATTATTTTATAAAGATAATTTATATATTTATACTTTATTTAAATGTGCACACACATATATTATATTTTTATGAGTTTATTCATGTACTTAAATAATTTTGTATATTTATTATATATGTATATAAGTATAATTCATCTATGTATTAAATATAACTAATTATTTTATCTTATTTTTTGATGGTTTTATTTCATTTTAATTATTTACATGCATTTCAAATAATACTTCAAACATAAGAAAGTGAAAAATATAAAGGATAAATAAATTGATTTTTTCTACGGGTATATTGCACACTGAGGCCTGAAAAGCTGTCTTTTACATCTTAACTCCAAATTAAGTGAAACCATATTCATTAAATAAGTAATTTAATTTTATGAACAATAAAGGTGAGTTTGGTGAATTTTGAGTTCATATGGAGAAGATATAGGCCTAGGATGTTTTCTTGCAGCTTTTAATTCTGAGTGTCTAGAGCACATTGTGCTTTATTTTTTAGTGAAATAAATTTTGTATTTTCTTTGTATTTTTATCTACAAGTTTCATGTTCAAAGTTTATTGATTTGATGTATAAAAATAATACAATAAAATGGGTCCCAAAATAGATTTATTAAGGGATTAAAAACTAGGGTTTTGGTACATTTTTGGCCCTTATCTCCCCCTACTTATTGATAAGTTAATTTTTGATTAGTCTTGGAGTTTAGGGTCATTCAATACCTTCGACATTTCATTTGTTTTTCTTTTCTTTCCTTTATTCTTATATTTTGGAATTAATCCATTAATTTGCACAATATTTACAATATAAATAATGAGTATTATTTAAGTAATTTAATGCTATTTAGATGCATTTAACTAGAGATTTAAAGCCAAACTGGAAGAATAAAGGTGATGAAATAGAGATTCATCACCCCTATACTCGCCTTTGATAGTCCCTAGCAAACACTTATGCTTATAAGTGCTGAAAAAGAAAATAACGAAAAGAAAAAGAAAGAACTTGGAACAATTTTTTTACTCTTGACCATGTCTTATTAAAAACAAGGTTTGGAGCTCAGTTAGGACCTTTGGATTCTTTGTTTGTTCAGAACCGCATCAAGGTTAGGAGACATGACCCAACAAACCTTAGGTTCCATAATCATATTATCCAGTTCTCTTCACAGTCTGGTCAAAACCATCCTCTCAGTCACATACTCTTGTTACCTTGAAATGATAAAACTTTGTATGTGAATTTTTCAGCTCTTCCAAGACAAAACCACTGAACTATAAAAGAGTCTGCTCCTATGGTAACTCATCCTTGTGGAGACAGATATTTCCTTCTAAGGTCAAATGTTGCCAGTATTCACAATCGAAAAGGGGGAGAAGTTAGAAGAATTGGAAAAGAAGTGGGAATTGACCAGCATAGTCTTCATTCCCTTGTGAAGCTCAGTATGTGTAACCGAGTCTTCACCAAGAAGCATGTTTTTTTGAAAGTTCAATATTTTTGAGGAACTTTTGGTGTAGGTTTCTTCTTTGGATTTTTCTTTAACTGTGCATTGCTGTAGATTCTTGTTTGTGCCTTGACAAATATATAGTCTTTTGATCCACCCATGTTTTGAGGTCTTAGAAGAAGTTGTTCCAGCAGACCATTCCTCATCCGAAGCATTGTCTCAATCTAGTGTCCAGTATTTAGATATCATGGCTACTAGAAGAAGTGGGTTAGAGTACTAGTTTTGGCAATCCCCAAGAATGGTTCCTGAGCACCCTTGACGAAGCAGACTAACATCGTCCCGACTTAGACTCGAAGATATTTCAATAATCCATATGAGTTGAGCTAAGTGTTAAGTGTGGGGCTTCTAGTCAAGCCCAAGAGTCTTACGGATGATATGAAGTGTTCTATTTAGACACATTGAATCGACTCATGAACATAGTCTTATGGAACCTAAAGAATTAAATCAAGGTGACATGAAGTGTCCTAATTCTAGTCCTGAATGGGTTCATCTAAAATTAAGTGGATTAAGGTTTATACAAAGCTCCAATCTTCAGAATTTATTTCAGATTTGTTCATTTGTCTTGATCATTCCGAAAAATGCAAATGTGATTTACAATGCAAGAGAAACATTTTTGTGAAGACATTTTTTATTTTGAACTTATTATGGATTTTTGGAAACTTTTTGCAAATGTTTATGCAGTTTCTTAAAAATATTTTACAAAATTTTATGGATTTTAGATTTTTGAAAATTCTTAGGGAATTTTGAATAAAGGTTAATGGAAGAAATATGTGCAATTATTTACACGGGAGTGAATCTATATTTACAAGATCGAGGGTATACTTTACATTGGGAATTTACAAGTTGAATGTTAGTGATTATTTACAGGATCTATATACAAGTTTTATACAATTTTTATAAGGATATTTTATTTGAGATGTTATTTACACAAGGTTCCCAAAATATTTGAATTTTTTCACAAACATTTTGAATACTTAGTTTGGCAAATAATTTGACAAACATTTTTACAAACATTTATAAATTTGAAAATCATTTTGCAAAGATTTTTCAAAAAATACGTATAGATTTTCCAAAATATTTTTGAACACATTTTTCAAACCAAATTTCAAAAATTTTATTCAAACAAAGAAAAGAAATTTTGGCAAACAAAAAATTTTCTATAAAAGTTTTCCAAACAGTTTTTAAAAGATTTTTCAAGATATTTTCCATCTATTTTTCAAATAATTTTACAAAACATTTTTTAGCATGTTTATTACTTGTATTTACAAAGAATTATTGTGTATTTTATTAATTATCCATATTAAAATACACAAGTACGAGTTATGGCTGAAGTATATGCACCATATATATGACCCTCCTATACTTAGCTTGAGCTATGTCCTCATAGATCAGAGAGAAAATGAAGATATAACTTGGACTAAGTATAGAAAAGCCTATAATACAATGAATAATTAATAAAAGAATGAGAAGTCAACCGTCCCCCTAGACTTAGGATCAACTAATCCTACGTGTACTATATACAAAGTAGAGTGGATCAAGAATGTGAATGTACGAACACATTGGCTCGACCTGTCTCCCCCCTATACTTTGGGTAAAATATCCCTAAGTATAGATAGAATATCAAGAGTTGAGGAGATAGGTGATGTATCCATGAATGAACAACTCGTGATACTCATCCCCCTATACTTAGGACAATTATGCCCTATGTATATCAATGATGATAGGTTTGAGGACCTTCTAGAAGAATTGGAAATGATAAAAGGAAAATAAGAAAAGAAAAGAAGACACTTTTTATGTGATTTTTAGCTCAAATATCTAATCCATTTATCCCTTTGATTTCTTCTTGAAATACCACTTGAATCGAATCAACAACAAACATGAATGTATCGTGCTCTAGGTATGGCTTTAGCAACTGTCCATTGACAACAAAAGGTTGCGCGTCAAGTGACAAATCAGATATCAAGAGGCTTCCGTTGTCACACACAGTTTTTATTATGAACGACCCTGTCCACTTGGTCTTCAGCTTGCTAGGAAAGATTTTCAACTTTGCGTCAAACGACCACACCTTCTTCCCATGCTCGAAAGTCTTCCTACGGATGTGCTTGTCATGCCATTTCTTGACTTCCTCTTTGTACATAAGGTTGTAGTCATACGCATATTCTTGGAATTCTAATAGGCTATTCAGATCAACTTTCCTGTTTTCCCAGCTTTTTCAGAATCCAAGTTATACATATTCAATGCCATAATGATTTGTGAATTAATTCAATGGGCATATGACATGGCTTTCCATAACGAGACTGTAGGGAGACTTGCCAAGAGGAGACTTGTACGTAGTGCAGTAAATCAAAGAACTGAGTCGAGAAATTATGACCAGTTCTTCCTATCGGGCCGTACACGTTTATGTAGGATTGTCTTTATCTCCCTGTTTGAACATTCATCTAGGTCATCTGATTGTAGGTGGTACGCCACATCAACAAGGTGTTCGATGCAGTATTCCTTCATCAATTTCTGTACTTCTTTATTCACGAAGTGGCTTATCCCATCAGATATTAAAATTTTCAAAATTCTGAACTACGAGATGATGTTGTCCTTGAGAAAGCGACATACGGTTCGAGTGTCTGCAACTCTGGTGGGTATAACCTCCACCCAACGGCTCACATAATCTACGACTAGCAGGATGTACTCAAATCCCTGGCTATTAGGGAATGGGCCCATAAAATTGATGCCCCATATGTCGAAGATGTCCAATTTCTGGATGTATTTCAGAGGCATCGTGTCACGAGAACTAATATTTCTGGCCATTCTCTGATAGTCAGTACATCTTTCTACATAATCAACTACATCCTTGAAGAGCGTTGGCCACCAAAGGCCACATTGAAGTACTTTTAGTACCATTCTCTTTTCCAGAATGGTGTCTACTAGCTTCAAATTTGTAACAATATTCTAGGACACATGGAATCTCCTCCTGAGGTATACACCTCCTCCAGATGCAATCTGCTCCCTCACGAAATAGATGAGGATCCTCCCACTAGTAGAAATGGATGTCTGACAAGAATTGATCAACTTTGATCTTTGTCCAATACGACAGAGCCTTCTTAGAGACAAGGTAACTAATAATGTCATCGTAACAGGGGAGTGAGGTGACAGACATAATTACCTCATCTGGAAAGGTCTCATTGGTTGGGATGGGATTCTTCTCAAGAGCTTCAATCTCAAAAAGTCTGGAAAGATGGTCCGTCACCACATTTTTTGACTCCAGGCTTGTCACAGATTTCTAGATCAAATTCCTGGAGTAGAAGGATCCACCGAATCAAATGGGGCTTGGCATCCTTCTTTCTTTTAAGGTACTTGATGGCTGAATGATCTGTGTAAATGATGACATTGGATCCCAATAGATGTGATCTGAACTTTTCTAAGGTAAACACTACGGCTAGAAGCTCTTTCTCTATGACTATGTAGTTCTTCTAGGCCTCATCAAGTGTTCTGCTAGCGTAGTGAATTGTAAATGGTAGCCCATCCCATCTTTGTCCTAGCACAACACCAATTGCATAATCTGAAGCGTTCGTCATGATCTAAAAAAAGAGACCAATTAGGTGGCTGGAGGATAGAAGCATGTGTGATGAGGTCCTTTAAAAGATTCAAGGCCTAGAGAACCTGGTCATTGACCACAAAATTGATCTCCTTTCCCAGAATCCCAGTCAATGGTCGGGCAATCTTGTTGAAGTCTTTGATAAATCTTCTATAGAATCCCACATGCCCCAGAAATGACTGGACTTGCTTCAAATTTATTGGTGGCTCAAGTTTGGAATCACGTCCAGCTTGGTGATGAATATGCATTTCATAATCTTTATTCATTTATTTTAGCTTAAAATCCCTTCTTAAACATATGTTGTTACTAATAAATATGTGTTTTTATTATTTCTATTTTTTTAAAATATTGTGTAAATATTATTATTTTAAACTAAAATAATGAAATAAAGAAATAAAGAAAATAAAGATTGTATATATATATACAATAAATACAGGCTGATTCTAACTTCGAGAGAAGGTCAAGACTTGACCTGATCGAAAAGGAATAAAGCAGGGGGAGATAAGGCCTAGTGTAGATAGATAAAAGAAAATCAAATTTCATCTCTATTCATCATTGCACATATACCATCATATTTGTATATAATTCTTTACTTTATTTCATTTATCATCCAATTCATTCCAAATAAAAATGTTTTCTTCTTTAATCTTGTACAAAAAATAAGTTGTAAATATTAAAAATAATTGCAAAAGGATTCATTGTATGTTGTGTAAATAATGATACTTTGAAAAAGCTGCAAATCCAAACTTGTCAGACTCATATCTTCTCCATAAAAATTCCAAGTAAAGCAAACTCACTTTTATTGTACTCTTAATAAAATAAGCTTCAAAATGAAATGTTTCGCTAAAATCGGGGTTAAGATGCAAAATGTGGCTTTTTGGAGTGTATTGTGTATTGTGCTTATTATATTTATTTATTTTTTATGTAAATATTTGTTCATATTGTATTTCTAAATAATTATAAAAATTATATTTTATCCAAATAAAATAAAAATAAAAATTACAAAAAATAAAATATAAAAAAATAAATTCGTTGTGCATATTGTATATATACCACTATGTATATTGTATATTGTAAATACACATATTCTTGCATTTGCATTTTTCAGAATGATATTGATGCTTAACTAGTCTGGAATAAAATCGAAGAATGGAACTTGGTTAAGAACTTAATCGACTTAATTTTAGAGGAACCTTATAGGATCTCGAATTGAGACTTTTCAGATCTAGTGACCTAAGTCTTTGAGTCCACAAGACTATGTTCACATGTCATCTTGATTGGTCTAAGTAGAATATTTCCTACACACACATGGTTCTTTTAGCCAATGACCTATCTTGGACAAGCACTTTACATGTAACTCTTCACTGATAAGGTGGTGAGGGTTAGAATCCTCTAGCAAGAGACACACTCTAATGGATACGTATGCAATCATCTTGAGTAGCCAGTGTGCCCCAACCTAGTCTAGTGGCATGGGCATCTAGAGATGAGAGTTGTGGATTGAAATAAAGCTTCAGATGAGGGATGGTTTGCTGACACAACTTTTTTAAGACCCCAAACATGTGCAGAAAGAAAGATTCTATATCCGTAGGGGCACAATAAGATCTATGCAGTACAATAATTCTTCTACCAAATAGAAGCAATATGCATTCCAATAAAAAATCATATCATGTATATATTTGAGCACATTGGTCCATATTCAGAAAGACTACATATCTTCGTGGAGACTTGACTACACTGGCCGACTTCACAAGGAGATGTGGCTACTCTGGCCACACACCAGTTCTCTTCTTATTCTTCTACTTCTCTCCCTTCGATTGTGGACACAACACATTCCCCAACTTAGAAGGAAATACCCCACTCCTGGAGGAAAGAGTAGCTAGACAAGGGTATTAGGGTTACCTTGCTAAGAGAAGGCTGATCTTTTGTCATTTCTGATGTGGAGAGCTATCATCACATACAAAGTACAAGTAAGATTCAAAGTCATCAGAATTTACATATGAGAACTTGTTCTGACCTGACTGTTGAGGCGACTCGAATAGGAGTCTTGTGGAACAGAGTCTGTTAGGTTTAACTCCATTTCTCAATAAGGTTCTGCTAAACTAATAATCCAAAGGTCTGATCGGACTCCATACTTTGATTTTGTGAAGAATAGATTTAAAATCAAAATTGTTCTAAGTTCTTTATTTTTCCTTTCTTCTTTTTCTTTTTAGTCACTTATTCTTCTAATAAGTATTTGCTAAGGGACTAGCAAAGATAAAGCATCGAGGGATGACGATCTGTATTTCATCATCTTTACTCATTTATTTTAGCTTAAAATCCCTTCTTAAAAACATGTAATTACTAATAACTCTGTGTTTTTTTTATTATTTCTTATTTTTTTTTATAAATATTATGTAAATATCATTATTTTTAAACTAAATTAAATAAATAAAGAAATAAAAGAAAATAAAGACTGTATATATATGCAATAAATATAGACTGAATCTGACTCCGAGAGAAGGTCAAGACTTGACCTGATCGACAAGGAATAAGGTAAGGGGATATAAGGCGTAATGTAGATAAATAAAAGAAAATCAAATTTCATCTCTATTCATCATTACACATATACCATCATATTTGTATATAATTCTTTACTCCATTCATTTATCATCCAATTCATTCCAAATAAAAATGTAATCTTCTTGAAACTTGTACTAAAAATAAGTTGTAAATATTAAAATTAATTGCAAAAAGGTTCAATATTGTGTTAATAACGACACTTTGAAAAAGCCACAAAGCCAAACTTATCAGACTCATATCTTCTCCATAAAAAATCGAAATAAAGCAAACTCACTTTCATTGTACTCTAAATAAAATAAGCTTTAAAATGAAAGTGGTTTCACTAAAATCAGATTTAAGATGCAAAATGTGCCTTTTTTGTAGTGTATTGTATATTGTTCCTATACTATATGTTATCTGAATATATTATTTATTTTATGTACGTATATGTTCATATTATAATTTTAAATAATTGTAAATATTGTATTTTATCCAGATAAAAATAAAAATTACAAAAAAATACAAAAAATAAATTCCTTGTACATATTGTAAATATACCACTATGTATATTCTAAATATACCTATTTATTTAACCTTATTATTTATTACATAAAAATAAAATAAAAATTTATTTAAAATCCTTGAAAAATGAGGCAAATAAATAAAACATTAAATTATATAGTTATTTATAAAAAATTATTATAAAAAAATAGAGGTATTGTATATATAGGTAAAAACACCTATGAATAAAGGTGATTATTTATTTAACCACAATATTTAATGTATTTAAAATAATAATAATCACCATAAATAAGGTTATTTAAATATAACCATTTTTTTATTAATTTAATTTATTTATTTAAATTCATTTCCATAATTAATTATTTTGCATTTTTAACTTTTTGTCTTACTCGATCTTTGTCCTATTCGGACTTGGATCCTATTGGTTGTACCCGGGTTTATTGACCCAGGTCAAGTGTCTAGTCCTCTAAGCCACCCGATTATTCTCTTCGCGGGGCTTCTTCCTTGATTTTTCCAGCTAGATCTGACCATCGTATCTACCTGCTTTCTTCATGAAATTTCTTACCTGACCAATCTTACATGATCTTCATTGTCAAATAACCTGTCTCGATTTGCGTGCTCTTCATGGTTCAATTTTCACCGTCACCACTGCCTATAAATCTCTCCATATCTCTACGTTCCCCTTCTGATCCATTTTTTGTGCATTTTCTCGCTCGAGGGTGCTTCTAGGGGTGGCAGGTCCTCACCTCTTCATCTGAAAGTGCGATTGAGTGTTAGAAATCGCGATCCATATGATCGTCAAACTTCCACTGATGTCATCCGATTTCTCCGCCAACCACAACGGATTGAGGTCACAATCCATCCCTGTCCATCGTAGGTCAATTTTAATAATTTCCTCTTTCAATTTCATTTTCTAATTAAACATTTACTTGTGTTTTTAGCTTAATCTCAATCAGCCAGATCTGCCTCCGATCTTCGTGATCGGAGGCCTTCCGATCGTCTATCATTCCATAAGAACCTCGAAGCACATTCACCACACATTCTTCACAATCCTCCGCAACCTGCCCATCCTCAGATCACCATGGATCTGAGTGTTTAGTCTCCTTTCTAATCGTACTTCATCGGAGACACCATCCACCTCCATCCCGTTGTGTTTTTGCAGCTAAAATGTGGTCGAAGCTACCGTCTCCGAGGGAATAAATCACATGCAGGTTCTTGGAGCTATAATGGAGCTCTAAAATAGATTGAGTCATCAGACATGTAGGACACATGATCTCCCAGATCTCGATTCAGCAGACATCAAGCTTCATTGCCATATCCATTCGTGGGAGAGCAGCTGCAGGTAGGGGTGTTCATGGGGCGAAAACCCGCTCCATTTAGAGTTGACCCGATCCGATCCATGATATTGGATCAACGGATCAACCTGCTCCAATCAAAATGGTTATCCATTAGATTGGATACCCATTGGATATCGGATTACCCATGGGTATCCGTACATCCAAAAGAATTAGATGCAAGTAAAACAAAATTTGTTAAAACTTCCAAAATAGGATTTCATGTAAAAATATAAATGACAAAAAAGTTAAACACTATAAAATTTGCGATTATAATTTAAAATTTAAATGTCCGAAGTCAAAATATGTATGAAATGAATATGCCAGATGGTACGCAGATATATCAATTTGACATTTACATAGTAATATAGAATGGGATAATTTCATATCGATGCCGCTTTGACAAGGGCTTTTATTTCGACTTCTCCAATGTTCAAACATAAAATTTCTCTTAATCACGAATTCTACGTTCCTATTTATCTAACTATGATTAAATTAGTGTTTTTTTAAAAAAATCTTATCTTCAACGGTAATTCCATATAAAATATGGGAAATAAAGCAGTGGGCGAAGGAGCCCACCCCACCCAAACATCGCCGCCGAAACATGCATTGTTGTCGATTGCTTGCAGGTCGGATATGGTGACGAATCAGACATAAATCTTAACTGTTTTTGTTGTGCTTAAGACTAGGGATAAAAACGGATCGGATACGGATCATATATGCCTATTTTCATATCCATATTCACTTCATCTCTATCGAATACGAATCGGATACGTATATGATTCGGATATGCATTAAGGAAACCATATCCTTAAGAAATAAGGATATGAATCCGAATCGGATATTTATCGAATCCAAATACGGATCGAATAAAGAGCAGGCCCAACCACGTATCGGATAAAGAACTAATCCAAATATGAATCGAATAAAAAGTAAAATCCAAATACGGATTCAATAAACATGGAATTTAAATACATGTCGATTAAAGACTATATACGAATACAATTTGTTTTTTTTCAACGTTCATCTGATTTTAAAAAAAATCAAGTAACAAATAATAATCAATTATTATATATCTTACTGTCGAAGATATGAAAACGAATAAAAAATATTCTTTGCTATAGTTTCATCTTAGTACTAGTAAATATTGTTGTGAAATTTAGCAGTTGATCGTATTACGACATCCGAAATAAAGCAAATTAACTAATGATGGTTATTAAATTGATTATCATTATTACACTATCCTCGACAATTCAGCTCAAATAACCGATAATTAACGGTCCACAAAGGCCTAAAAATTAAACAGATATATCAAAATGACGCTGCAAAATATATAATAATGCATATGGTAACACCTATACCCATATCTGTATCCGTTCATTTGCATTCCTAATGAATACCATCTAGGTAGACTCATAGACATCATCCTGATTGAAGGAGTTATGAGATGGGTTGGCCCATGGTTATCCGCGGACCATTGGATCGGAGCCCCGTATGTCACAGGTCAAATAGGGTTGGATACCCGATCCGATGTGATTCTTTGGATAACAATTGGTTTAGGGTCGATCCATACGGATCAGGTCGGATAACCGTGAAACCCGTGAACCATGCACATCCCTAGCTGCAAGAGCCTATTACGACCTTCAAGAAAAGGATCGAGTCTAGATCGACCAAGAACTAGGCGATCAAAGTTTGCCTCACCACACAATCATCATCGTTCTTCCAACAGCATCCCAAGGCGTACAATCATGAACAAATATGCCAGATTTGATTCCGATCGTCCGTGTGCACCCAAAATTCAGTCGTAGATCACCAGCTCCAGATCAGATCACAAGCGTTCATCCAACGCACTCCTTCGCACATGCATCGGTGATCATTTGCTCTTTGTCCCATGTTGTATTGTTATTTTGTAAATAAGTTTTGTTTGGACATGTGTCATCTTGAGAATATTTGAATATTTGCATATTTTCCCCTGCCCTTTACTTTAATTGGAATTGAGTCCTGTTTAATTGAGGAACGTGCATCACATGCGTTTTCTGGTCATTTTGCAATAAAAATCCTGTATTTATTTTTTATTGAGTAGTCCCCATAAATAAATTAACTCTCTCGAGATCCGTGCTAGTGCATCTCGCATGTGTCGGCATGCATCTCTTTTAGAGAAATTGCACTATTGCGTTTGTATTTCTGGTTTCATTATATGTTTGATATGCTAAACCAAATTAATTAATTTTAGGTCCTTGTGCTACAGTTTTTAATTTTGACTGTCAGAGTTTAATAATCTCTAATCACCTTTAATAATTCCTAAAATCATAATTAGCTCTAGCTAAGTAGTTATATTAACAGTAATTTTTTTTTAAATTTATTTTGTTTTCTTGTTTTTAATAAGTAAAAAACACAATTATTTTCTCTTGTTTGCAGTAATTAATAAATAAAAATGGCGAAAATTGTTTAAAAAATTTGTGGTTGTTTATTTTGATTTGTTTTAATTTTTTACAAATTTCATCTTTATATTCCTTATAAAAATAATAAAATAAAAAAATACTAAAAGTACTAAAAAAATCATATAAAATCACAGGAAATTCTTAAAAATTCATAAAATACATTTTTGAATAATTTTAAAAATTATCTCTATTTATTTATATATTATATATTTTTAATTTACCTTTTATTTTAAAAATACAAAAACATCTTAACTATTTTCTATTTTTATTTTTTCATATTTTAATTATTTTAAAAATCTTAAAAATATAAAAATTCTCTGAAAATAAAAATAGTAAAAAATTATAAAAACCTAAAAACATTTTTACTTGAATTTTCTGCATATTTTCCCTTATTTTTAAAATACGAAAAGATCAATTTCTTTTATTTTTAATTCTTTTTTGTTTGTTTTAAAAATTTATAATAAAAAAACAATAAAAAATAAAAAATCATTAAAAAATATAATCAGAAAAGCATTAAAATATAAAAACAAAAAATCCATATAAGTTTTAAAAGCTACAAAACCCATAAAAACCAAGAATCTGCATAAAGAGAAATCCTCTTTTATTTCATTGATTTTTCTTTGATTTAAATAACCCTCGAGAATTGTAGCCTCCCTGAGTTCGATCATGTACGCTATACATGTAAATAAATAGCAATTTTAGTTCTCTTACACACATTTCATCTTCCTTTTTCTTTGCTTGAGAGTTTCTTTCAATATTTTTTTGTTGAGGGAATTTTAGGGTTGCATCGACATTTCACATGATTAATTTAATAATTAAATCCATGAAAACTCCCAAATAAACAAATGGCGTCATTGCTGGGGAGATATGGCAAGGGTAGCTAGATTCTTCTCTTAGCATGTTATTCTTGGTTTGTATATATATACTTGTTTTTCTTTCTTTTTGTCTTTTTTTCATTTATTTCTTGTCTATATTCCTATATATATTATTTTGGATCTACTTAGTGTAGAGGAGTGAGCACTCAGATTGAGTACAACGTGCCATGAGGTAGCTTACAAAGCACTTGTAGGATTCGATTTGTCAGACACCGAAAGCCCCACAAGATCGAACTTTGTGTATTTATCCGCGATTACTTTCTCTTGCTCTTCTCATTTTGCTACTTATCCACATTTCTATTTACTGGGTCTGTTTGTTCATTTTCTGCTATTTTCTTTCTTTACTTGTTCTCATATTTTTCATAACTATGATTTGACATATTTTTTGATTATCTCTTTCTTGCAAGGACCCAACGAGCAAGGATGGCATTCCTAGGAGAGCCAACGCACCCGAGCGAAAAGGAGGCATTCCATTTCTTCACCGAGCAGTAGGATGGAATAGGAGAGGAGGAGTAGAAGATTTGGAGGATACTTAGAGTAGCTTGCACATATTTTTATTTTATTTGTCTTTGATTTCTATTTTTGTTTAAATTTGTAATAATTTTCTGGTGCTTGCCCTTTTCTGTTTTTATATGGACATTAGAATCTTGTGGATTGTGGGGTCTGTTTCACCAAGTATCGGTGCACTAGGGGGACCTCACCGGTTTTTGTTTTCTTTCCTTTTATTTTTATTTATTTTCTCATGGTTTTTTTATGCTTGAGCCCTTATAATTATATTCTATTATCTTAGCTGAGTTAGGTAACAGATTAGGTCCAAAGCCCTAAATAAGAATATATGTTCCTATAGATTAGATTGTATGACTGGACTTAGTCAAATAATTAATTCTTTTCCACTAATAGAAGTTACCGCTTAGGACACTTCTCGTGCATCATTTAGGTTAGTTTATTTTTCTGTCTTTATTTTTATGCGAGGATCATTTTGCATGTAGATTGTTGGCGTAAGGTACGTATTTGGATTCTGTCGCATTGTCTTTTCCGATCCCTTCCCTTGTTTTCCTCAATTAGGAAATAAAAGAATTAGAAAAATCATTAAATCGTTTCTTTGAAAAATTCAAAAAAAGTGATATCCCAATAAAAAAGGGACTGCTAGATCTACTTGACTAAAACAAAATGTAACAGATATATCATCATTGTTTTAGGGAGAGTAACCTCCTCATTGTTTGTAGGTACTTACCTCTAGACAGAGTGGGTAAGGACGTCACCATAAGGTTAGATCCAAAATCCTTGGACTTGTGCCCTATGCTCATGTACATTACTCATTGGTGTACGGTTGAGATGCAAGCACTTGCCTAAGACTTTGGAAAATCTCTTTGGTGTGCTCCGCATCTAATCTCCCTTTAGACCTGTTATAACTCGGCAACCCGGGCAGCTGTTCCATTGTTTGGAGAGGTTTAAGGACACACACTGGGCGATAGGGCGACTCACCCGGTGTGCTTCGTAGTAAGTAACTTTGTGTAGATTCAGTAAACTTAAAATTGAAAAGATAAATGACCGAACTTTCGCGATCTTCACTTGTGTTCTGCTGGTGAATCGGGGGTCTGTATTGTGTTTGTTTGCTAGTGTTAGAGATCCCTCTGCACACTTCATGCCTTCTTTTCATTCTCTTCTTCTTGTTTGACTTTATGTTCTCGCATCTTGCCTCTTGCCATCGAAGATGTCAGATTGGAGTATTTTGTGCTCGAACTTCGTGAGATTATCTTTATACACTCCATTTCAATCATCTTCACCCATTCAGGAGGACTCTTTTCCCTAATTCACTTATTTTTCTACATCTCCACTTCTATCGCCAATAAATCCCTTATTTGCGATTGGCCTTAATATCAAATTATCATTTGTGACTCCTGATTTTCAAAGGACCGATCGAGTGCCTTGCACTTTTACAGAGACTGAGATTGATTCAGAGAACTCGATGGCACCACCCAAGGAAATGGGCCCAATTACTGAGGAGCATGAGATCAACAGTACGATGTTAGCCTCTATTCAGGCCATCTAGGCCTAGTTGACTGAGAAGGCCAACATCCAGGATGGATTACATGACATGATCTTAAAGCTGATACATGATAGAAGAGAGATGAGATAGGAGGATGATAAGATGAGAGGAGGTGGGAATGGGGGAGCCGAGCAGTTGAGAGTGGTCAATTTTATAATTATATATAATAAGGAATTTTAAGTGTGATGTATACATTCCTCAAACTTATTTGAAAATCATTTTACAAACAATTTTGAAAAACTATAGTCCAAAATAATTTTTTACAAACATGTACACACATTTGAAAATCATTTTGCAAAGGTTTTTCAAACAATATCTATAGATTTTCACATATTTTTGCAACCATTTTTCAAACCATTTGCAAATAGTTTTCTAAATATTTTTATTTCACACAAAGAAAATAAAATTTTCAAGCAAAATGTTTTACAAAGGTTGAAAACATGTAACAAAACATTTTTCAAATAGCTTTCAAAAGATTTTTCACAAAGATTTTCAAACTATTTTTCAAATATTTTGCAAAAATATTTTCACCTTATTTATGAATCAGTAAATACAAAAAGAATTTGAGAAATAATCTACATCTTTTTATTAAGGTTTTAATGAATTTTTAGCTATATTTATTAATAAAAAATACGAAAGTACGAGTTATGGCTCAAGTATATACGAAGTATATACGACCCCTTATACTTAGCGTGAGCTATGTCCTCATAGATCAGAGAGAAAAAGAGAAGACATAACTCGTACTGAGTATAGGTAAATCTAAAGAATAAGGAACGAGGAAGCAAATGAACAAATGAGAAGTTGACCGTCTCCCCTATACTTAGGATCAAATAATCCTAAGTATTGCAGGCTGTACACAAAGTAGGGAGGGTCAAGGGTGGGAATGAACAGATCGTACTCAGACTATCTCCCCCTATACTTAGGGTAAGATATCCCTAAGTATAGACAAGAAGAGGAGACAATGGAGAGGATTGAAAATTAGAAGAACTCGGGGTGCGTTTGTACACTTAGTGATGCTTATAACCCAGGCGCATGACACACTATGACATGGATTCATATTTTTAAGCAAGTAATATCCCCATAGACATTTGAATTAAATGCGATCATTGATAGCCAACTTCTCCTAGTTGTCCCATGAGCCTATTCACGAGGCGTGGGAAAGATTCACATATTTGACGGAGAAGTGCCCCCGTCATGATATTCCCAAGACGAGCCTAGTGCAGAACTTTGGGGGGGGGGGGGTTGAGCTTAGAGAACCAGAGATTGATAGATGCCGGTTGTACGGGATCACATTTCAATAAGGATGAGGATGTTCTATATCAAATACTTGATGAGATGACAAAGAGCTCTGCAACTCTTTCTTCTTCACATGCTTTCCAGAAGCATCTTACATCTTATTCTTCAACACCCCACAAGGTCATCAACATGATGTCATCTCATGATGTGTAAATGGTGGACAACGTCGATCTGACCATTATTGAGAGTCACCTATCCAAATTTGGTATAATAGAGAAGCGATCACAAGAGCTTGATAAATTACAAGTGATCGAACGGAGGATGAAGCAACTAGACAAGATGGATGACATCATCCATCATCTAGAGCTTCTTATTAGTTCTATCAACTCATGTCAGATTGAGAGTGTCGTATCCGATACACTTGCAGTAGAGTAGCCAAGTTCTTCTACTTATTTAGCACTGCAGAGTACCAGAGTTCCTTCTTCCACCATCCAGCATGTTTACTATGTGTAGACACCAGATCAGGTTCAGCAACAATCTCCTCCATCATGTGTTGGTGTCGTATTACTGATAAATCACTGATTCTCACACTTTATTCTTTTATTTTAACTCTTATTCTTGGCAAAACATCATGATAATACATGTAAATACAATAACTTAACAAATTGCATGCTTGTATTAATATTGCACAATAACATATTTGTGTGCAAAAATAAAAGAATAAAGGAAAATAAAAAGGAATGAGGTATTTAAAAAAATACAGAGTGACCCAAACCCCAAGAGAAGGTCAAGCCTAGACCTGATCGCAAAATAAAATAAGTAGAGAGAGATAGGGCTCACTATGTATTGTGTATATTACCTATATTTGTATACATTATTTATGTAATTATTTTTGACAAGATAAAATTAAATTATCCTTTTTATACCCTTGTATATAATCATGGAAATAATGTAAAAATAAAATAAAATAATCAGAAAAAATAAAATAAAACAAAATCCTTCATTCCTTGTACAAAAAAAACTTGTATAGATTACATCCATTATTTATTATATACCCTTATTTATTTGAAAAAATAAAATAAAATTTATTTTATACTCCTAAATTATGTCGTAAATAAATAAAATATAAAATAAAGGTAATTATATAAAAATAATAAAATTAAAATACTTGTGCATACTACATAAGTATATTATACATGTATATAATACTATATAATGTATATACACTAATTTTTTTCACAAAATTAATTAAAAATCACAGAAAAATAATTCAAAAATAATAAACATTTTTTATTTTATACACTTTTTAATTTAAATTCATTTATTATTTTTAATTTAATTATCTTTATTTTTCTCCTTTTTTCCTCTAGCCTATTTTTTCCACATTCTCACCCACTTCTGATTGGTCCACACCAACATTATAGACTTCAGTCAACTGGTCCCCCTTCCTTTCTTCCTTATCAGATCGATTTTGCTCCACTTCGATGATTTTTCCTGACCCGATCCGATTGAGTTTGCCTTCAATTAAAAGCTCCGAGTATCGGGTGTGGATCCCTAATACACGCCCGACCTTCATCCGCCTGATCCGTGCCTCAGTTCGGGGGTTTTCTCCCTTCTCTTTTCGGACCTGGCACACCCATAAAACCACCTCACACCCCCTCCTTTTCGCACACCTCCGGCTGCTCCACCACCTTGAGCCAATCTTCCCTTTTTCAAAGTGACAGTCGAGAGAGGGAGAGGGTGTGGGTACTCTTTGGTGCATTGCACCCGTAGGTTCGGCGACACACTGTCTAGCTCCACCATGAAGAGCTTCCAGCCTCTGGTCGCACCGCCCATTGAGGCCATCACCGCCGTGGACTCCGTCCACCAGCCCAGGCGCCCTCCTTCATTCCTAGGTATACCACTTAGCTCTATTTTCCATTCTTTCAGTCCATCTACTCACATTCACACTTCATTCCTGCGATAACGTCATCCCCTTTTGTTGCCTCGCTCCGACACTTGCACACCTCCGGACGACGCTCACCCACTTTTGCGTTACGCTCCGCAACCTATCCCTTAATTCCAACCATCGGTTTGGAGTCAAGCATCAGGTTGAATCCTTCGCTCATCGGAGACCTGATCCATCCACCCCTCCCTTGTTTTCGATGAAATTTGTGCCCTAGCCCCTTGCCGGAGCTCCATCTCCGAGAAAGCGTGTTCTCATGCAGATCTAGCACATAAGGACATATTGTTCGGAAGATATCTTAAGCCTGCATCCATTCTGGACGCCCCTGGTTGCCATGCATAGCCAAGACTCTCTCTGTTGTCTGGGCCCCTTCCTGAGCGTTTCAACCATTGCGGACAGACCTCAACCCTCATTCGGCCATCAGAGCATCCCCAAGGGATGCTTTTGCCGTGCGTATTGGCCGATCGAAACTCGCTGGAGGCGAGTTCTTCGTGGATTCTTCCAGGAAATACCTCAACTATTGGATCCAGGCCCCGTCCAGTTCTAATCTCCACCATCAAAGCTAAAGGGAGCCCGGACCGTTGGATCCATCTGAGGATCTCATCCAAAGTTGTCCATCGTCAAAGGGGTATTCCCCAATCATGATCGTCAATCCGTAAGTGGAGCGCCCTCGTTCGTTGGATAACGCCTCAATAAGGGGTAAATTTCACTTAGGCCCCTCTCTATTTTGCATTTATTATCTAGTCCTATAAATATTTATCGTAGTTTAATTTACTTTGAATAATTTGTAGTCAGACCCTTGTATTTTCTGATATTTGCATTCTAGTCCCTCTCTGTGTGTAGCGCATGCTGTCCTACATGACTTTTTTGGTTATTTGCACTATATGACCTGCACTTTTTAGATGTTGTAAATTGAAGGCAAGTTTTTGATATTTGCACTTATACCCCTGTGAGCCTGGTTCACATGTTGCACGCATGCTTGCTTGGACGTTTTGCAACTTAGGCCCTATACTTGTTAATTGTGTTATTGTTTGGACCAGAACTTTACTATAATTACATACATGCCTATTACATACATGTCCCTGCAAGCTACTTATCTTTTATTTAACTTAATAATTAGCAAATTAATCCCAAAAATTATCTCAAAATTACCCCTAACTACTGTTAGTGTGTAGTATTTGTCGTAATTTTCATGGAATAATTTGTAGGCCTTTATTATTTTTGAAAAATCAGAAACCTATAAAAAAGTGTCTTGTCTATTTTTGAAAATCCATAAAAATTTGAAAATTGTCTTGAAAATTCCAAAATAACTCCTATTAATTTTTTGTGTGTTTTAGAAACAACATTAATTTGTTTGAAAAATCATTATAAAATCCTTAAAATTACAAAAGACCTAAAATCTTATAAAAATCTTATAAAATTCAAGAAAAATCTAAAAGTTCGCATTTCACTTCCTATTTGTAGATTTTTACTTGTATTTTCTCATAAAATTGCTAACCGAGATTTTAGGGTATTTTATTATATTTAACTTGCAATATAATACTGGTTGTGCATTTGCATTTTTAGTCACTGTTTGATTTTTTTATAAAATTACAAAAAAATATCAGAATATCCTAGAAAATTATGACAAACATTTCAAAACCTTAAAAATCCCAAAATATTTTTATCCTAATTTTCTAAGCACTTCTAGCTTTAAAGAAAATTACAAAAAGATTGTTGTGTTGCCTTATTTCTTTGATTGTTGATTTTGTTTCCTTAGTAAAAATCATAAAAAAGTGCAAAATTAAAAACCACTAAAAATATGTTCTTTTATTTATGAATTTGACTACTTCGTAGGTTTTCTCGTGCTCCTTGTGTTCGACCCTGGTTTCTATACTAGGTAAAATAAATAGCGAACCACTTACATTTTGTGCTTGATTGTTTGATCGTATCTTGAGTGGTTTATTTCTTCTTGTTGACCAATGCTTAGTGATTCGGGTTGCAACGACCCTTGATATTACTTAACCTGAGTTACCTGACGTGTCATCAGAACGGCACCGTTGCCGTGGAGCACGACTTAGTAGTCACTTTCTCTTTTGTTATTTCTTTATCTCTATTTGATATAACTATTTTCTGATGCATCTCTGCTTTGCTTTTTGTGTAAGGAATCACCCGAGGATGCTTCAGCTTTCTGTTGGAGTACCCGCATCTGAGGAGGAGCAGGAGAGCAAGAGAAGATAGTTATAGTAGATAGAGTGGTTTCATTTTTTGCAAAACTATTATTGTTGTAATATTTGGACACTTGGATACTTAGACTCATCGGGGTCTGTTTCGCCGAGCACCGGTGTGCTCAGGGGAACTCACCGAACTTTATTTTTTTTTGATTCACGAAGTTTTAGCCTTTAAATTTAGGACTTTTGTTGATTGTGACATAATTAGCTAAGGCCGCACACCTAATTGATCATTCTGTTCCTAGAGAACGTAATTGGATCTAGCTAATAACTAATAAGAAAATTTAACTTAATCATTTGAAAGGACATGCATCATTAGAGGTCGTATACAGCGCGTGCAGGATCCATTGTGGCGGACACCGATCGACCTCTGAGACTGGACTTTGACCTCTCTCTCTGATTAGTTGGCTATCTGTTCTTCATGATCAGTAGAAGTTTCTCGTCTAAGGCTGATTTCTTCGTTGCATCATTTAGATTAGTTTACTTTCTATCTTTAATTTATGCGTAGATCACCCTGCATGTAGAGTGCTGAAGTCAGGTACACATTTCTATCTCTGCATGCATCATAGTGTTTGATCGCCCATCGACTTTTTCAACTTCCTCCCCCTTGTTTTATTGGACTCAAAATAACCCAGGAAATCGAAAAAATCATTAGGCATTGTTTTCATTCAAAAAAAATACATAAAAAGTGAAAACAATTAAAATTGGGACTGCTAATGTAAACTGGACCCAAAAATACACCTCATCTAAAAATCTCTATTTTGGGGAGAGTCACCCCCTCATTGGTTGATTTATCTGCAGCAAGAGAGTGACCCTCACACAAGGTAGAGCCATACCTGAATTCCTTTCAGACTACTGATCTTGCAGTTGGTTGTTCTCCAGTGAGGATTTCACCGGGTAGCCGATAATCGATCCGGGACTTCCTTAGTAGATTGGGTAGATCGGGTAGCCGGTAAACGGTCTGCACCCATACTAGCTGGGAAAACTAATTATGGGATTGGGCCAGTCTCCTTGGAGCATCAGATTCCAAACAGCTCGCTTAATCTCTCTAATATCTTGATTTTTCACCTAAATAAAAACAGACAAGATTAATGACAGGTCCTTTACGACCATTAGCTCCAGTGTTGAGTAGGTGAATTAGGGGTTTGATTCCTGATCTTATTTGCATTCTAGATCTCGTCTTCATAAATCCTCACATCACGATGATGGGAAGGAGGTCCCTTAGGCTGCCTTTGACAGCACTGCTCTCGAGCATTCCTTTCTATTCATCTAGGGCAGTTTCAGAGAGCCCCGACTAGCTTTTTGAACCTGAGTTCGCTACCACCCTGTTCCCCCTCGACCAACCTTCTTCCAGTCCTGAGGTGCCCGAATAGAGGCCAACACAGTTGTATGTTCATTTGACGGCACCTGAGTTGGGGTCTTTTGCCTTTGCAGAGACCCGAGAGGTGGCCAACAGTGAGGGATGATCAACCACAGGATCATCGTACGTACTTGACCAGGAAGCCATCAACAACACACTCTTAGCCTCCGTGGAGATGATGCATCGCCAGATTAGAGACCAGAGAGCATTCATGACAGAGGTACGTCGAGAGCTTATGGAGATGAGAGCTACTAGAGGAGAGCCGTGGAGACCAGCCGGTGGGGAGATACCCACAACTGGAGGAGGAGACGGACGTCCAGACGATCAGCCAGAGCCGAAGCCACCATGTACGATGAGACAGTTTCACAACCCTAATGCAACCCTCACTCACTGTTAGATTTAGCTCCCGGAGATCGTAGGTGATTTTGAGCTTCACCCCAAACTATTCATCTTCTTCCCAAGTTCTATGGGCTTGCCACCGAGGAGCCGTACCTCCATCTCCAAGAGTTTGAGATGATTTGTAGTACTTTCCATGATAGATTCATGGATGAGGACATGCTCAAGATGATTGCCTTCCCATTCTCATTGATTGACAGAGCAACCTATTGGCTGAAGCATTTGGGGAGGTATGTTACCACCTGGGAGCAGATCTGGACCGAGTACTTGAACAAGTACTATCCACTCGGCCGGACCAACGCAACGAGATCTATGATCAACAACATCACCATGGTCCCGAACGAGCGGTTTCACAAGGCTTGGGATCGTTTTAGAGAGCTCATCGATCGGTGTCCACATCATGAGATATCAAAGCCCAACTTAGTTCAGAGCTTCTTTTGTGGGCTGACACCGGAGCTGCAAGGGCTTGTTAATGCCTCATGTAGAGGGTCCTATTTCGCAAAGGATGAGGACCAAGTTTGGGCCATCTATGAGGATATGGTAGAAAACTACACAGTGATTTCCCAGACTAGGGTCTACACTCAGGGGAAGCCCCTCCCACAGGTCGTATCCTACCAGAGGATAGCATGGGTCGATACAGGTCCATCTACTTTGTCAGCAACAACAACACTGGCAGATTCATCACCAGCTGAAATGGGGATCATCAGCGAGAAGATGGAGCGCATCGAGATCATCAAGAAGAAGCAGTGCAAGGGCCTCACACAGATTAACCAATTGGCACAGACGCTTAGTGACATGAAGATTCAGATCATGTGTCTCCAGAAGGCACATACTGCTCCACAACCCCTTCTCATGTCATAGGTTGATCCCAGCAGCAGCAACTCTACCCAACCTTCTGCCACCTATCGCAAGGCGCATCACATTCAGGTGGAGCCGATCCAGCCACCGTAGCACTACTCCTAGCCACCACCCTCTCAGGATTCTCAGATGGTGGTATATCAGCTGGATCATCCCCGTCAGTTCTTCCCCCTTCACCTTATGAGCAGGAACCGTTGATGGAAGTCAATGGGATTTGGTACGACCGGTACTAGCAGCAGCCTGGGATCCATCATGATTATCCTAGATTTAGATGGTCTACCGGAGGCACCTCGCTCCAGCAGCAACCTCCAACTCAGGCGCTCAGAGCAGCCAATAGCAGCAGCCCCATCACTCCCAGTACCAGCAGCAGCATCAACAGGGTCCTTGTCCCTCATATCAGGGACAATAGTGGAGGCAGCATCACTAGCCTCACCAGCAATACTCCCAGCCTCCCCCTCACTATCATTAGATTCATTCTCATTTCTAGTGAGGCAACCCGTCCGGTTCTCATGGACCCATCTATGACAACCCAACCCTTGACGACCTCGCCCGCCTACTTTCAGATCAGCAGGCATCCTTCCGGCGAGAGATGGACGTGTTCCGGAAGGAGATGAGGGATATCATCAAGGGCAAGGCCACCATACCCGCTCAGATCGAACAAAACCCGAACAACCTCAAGAGGAAGTCTGAGCATGTACAATTTACATAGACTACCACTCCTAGTCATTCTTGGGTGATATTTCTTCCTACATATTTGATGTTTACTTTGTGACACTTAGGAGCGGTAGGATGCCAGCCGACGGTGCCTCGTTTGAGCGAAGACCACATGGAGATTTAGGAGTGCTACATGAGGAGGATAGCAGTGCTGATGCCTCTTGTGGTGACAATGACGGTGGCACTGAAGCCACCAAGGATGTAGATCCGGCCTACGAGACTAAGGCCGTCATGATTCTAGATCAATCAGTGGTATTGATGCCACATTCTTCCAGTTGCTGAGCCAGAGTGTGGTACTGACGCCATGAGGACAGATGCTGTGGGTGGTGCTGATGCCACCGCTTCTACTTCGGATGTGTTACCTTCTGTTGCATTTCGAGACAGTTTTAGAAAAAAATAAAAAAATGGAAAAGGAGAAAAGACCAGAAATATGAATAAAGGAAAGGTTTCTGCAACTTTTTCGAGTCCATATGTGTTGAATGATGATGATTGTATGGATTCTATCCCTTCACATAAATAGGAACCTATTGCTAACCCTCTTTCTACAGAGGGTCCAGCTATCCCCTTCCCTCAAGCACTCTACTGAGCGAAGGGGAATAAAACAGAAAACCCAAAAAAGAGACATCAGTTAGAGTTCAGCCAGTAGATCATCGATAGATTCCAGATTCAGCTAACTCTACAGGGGCACTAGAGCACATCCGTCTCTTCCAAAAGAATTTGAGAGAGAAGACCACCATCCGCTGGAAGAGAAGGAACCACAATGCAGAGATACATGCGCTCACTCGTGCCACCTGCTTCGCATTCAGATTCGATTGCCAGCCAAGAGGCCAGATGCAGGAGCTCCATATGTCAGATGCCACATTCATGAGCAGCAGTTCGATCAGACTCAATTAGACAACGACTCTTCCATCAACCTTCTTCTGGCATCCCTACTCGACCAATTCGAGTTTGGCCCTCTTAGATAAAGCAAGACAGTCCTTCAGTTTACTGATAGATATGTCAAGAGACCAAAGGGGTTGTTGAGGGATGTGGTCGTCACAATCTAGGGCCTGAAATTCCCCATGGACTTTGTTGTACTGGATAGGGAGATCCCTGAATCTGTGACAGATACCCCCATCATACTAGGACGCCCATTCTTGGCCACAGCCAAGGCGGTATCCGATCATGATAGCGGGAAGGTATAATTTCATGTCAATGGTAAGAGTGTACAAATAGAGACGATTGAGGAGACAAGAGCTAGAGATTCAGCCTGCTCCGAGCAGTCGAGCGATACCGAGTAGATGACAAATGCAGAGCGAGACGTCCACCAGGAGTGCGACTTTGTGATTACAGACGATGAAGCAGTTTGGTCTGATCCTGTATCATGAGCTCTTGTCGTACCTTCAGACACTGTTGATTCACATATGCCAGCAGATGAGAGTTCGGATAGCACATTCTTGGTAGAGGACACATTTGAGGCTAACGATCGCAGGCATGATAGCGAGGCAGAGTATATTTCGATTCTTCTGAGTCAGATCCCTCAGATTCAGACATTGATTGGGATGAGTTTGATGATAATTTACCATGTCTGATTCCCACAGAGCCGACAGCTAGGGTGGAGAATGAGCCAACACAGATTATAGATACACCAGCAGGGCCATCTCCGCCAGATCTTCACATACAATGAGAGTTCTCCCATGCAGACTTGGTAGCATTCACTCAGACATTTCATAAGCCAGATTTACTAGCTCCTAGTTGTCCAGAACTGAAGCCCTTACCACAGTCGATGAAATATAGATTCCTTACGGGTGAGCTAGAGATATACCCAGTCATTATCTAAGCAGGTTTGACTGAAAAGCAAGAATCCTGTTTCATGGAGGTTCTTGAAAGAAACCACTAGGTGATTGGATGGAGTGTAGCTGATCTCCAGGGGATAAGTCCGGCCCTGTACTCCCACCATATTTATATCGAAGAGGACGCAAAGCCATCATGTGAGTTCCCGCGATGACTGAACCCGAATCTTCGAGATGTGGTCATGAAGGAGATATCAAAATGGTGGAGTGCTGATTTTATCTACCCCATCTCCAACTTCAAGTGGGTTAATCTATTACATGTGGTGCCCAAGAAGACGTCCATTACTACAGTTGTGAGTGAGTCTTGAGAGGAGATCGCTACCCGGGTACCCACTTCTTGGAGGGTCTGTGTGGACTACATTATTGAATCAGGCTACCAAGAAGGATCGTTTCCCACTGCCATTTATTGATCAGATTATCGAGAGGCTAGCTGGGAAGAGTCACTATTATTTTCTTGATGGGTACTTCGGTTAAAACCAGGTGGGCATAGCACCTGAAGACTAGGAGAAAACGACATTCACCTGTCCATTTGGGACATATGCTTTCAGACGTATGCCCTTTGGTTTATGTAATGCCCTGGCTACATTCCAAAGGTGCATGTTTTCCATCTTCTCGGACATGATGAGTGTCTGTTTAGAGGTCTTCATGGATGACTTTTCGATCTATGGCAACGGGTTTGATGCTTGTCTTGACTGCCTAGACCACGTACTTCAACTCTGTATCAAGGTCCATCTCGTATTATCTTAGGAGAAGAGTCACTTCATGGTGACTCAGGGGACGGTGTTTGGTCATATCATCTCCAACATGGGAATGGAGGTTGATCCGGCCAAGGTAGATATCATCAGGAAACTCAATCCACCGTCCAACTTGCGGCAGTTGCGATGTGGGGCATGTTGGTTTTTACCGACGATTCATTCATGATTTCAATCATAATGCCCGATCGCTTACTGATCTGCTGACAAAAGACATCGAATTCATTGGATATGATAAGTGTGTAGCGTCATTTGAGACCCTTAAGGGATTAATTGTTGAGGCTCCTATCCTTCGGCCACCCGATTGGTCTCTCTCATTCGAGATCATGATAGATATTTCTGATTTTTCCATAGGGGTTGTGCTAGGATAGAGGAGGGATGGATTACCTTATGCCATTCACTATACTTGACGGACTTTGGATGCTGATCAGCGGAACTATGTTGTTATAGAGAAGGAGATGCTAGCAGTAGTCTTTGCTTTGGACAAATTCAGATCCTATATTCTTGGATCTCGAGTAACTTTTTTTACAGATCACACAACCATCAGGTACCTAATGGGAAAGAAGGATGACAAATCTAGATTGACTAGATGGATCCTTCTACTCCAGGAGTTTGATATAGAGATTAAGGATAAGCATGAAGTCAAGAATGTGGTGACGGATCACCTCTTCCAATTAGAGAACCTTGAGGATTCAGAGCAGATGGTACCTATTACAGAAACCTTCCTAGATGAGGCGATCCTTGCTATCACCTCACTCCCATGGTACGTCGATATTGTGAACTATCTTATCGCCAAGAAAGTTCCACAAGGTTGGCCCAGGCAACAACTTGTGACTTTCCTTACGAAGGCCAAGTTATACCACTAGGAGGATCCCATCCTTTATCATGAAGGAGGAGATAGTGTCTGGCATCGGTGTATTCCTCAGGAGGAGCACCACAGTGCCCTCACATACTGCCACAAGCTTGAGGCAGGAGGACATCATTCTGGGAGGAGAACAACACAGAAAGTGCTCCAATCCGGTCTATGGTGGCCTACCCTCTTCAAGGATTCTGATGAATTCATGAAGAGGTGTATTGACTGTCAGAGGATGGGCACCTGGGAACATCGTGATATGATGCCGATGCAGCCTATTCACTTCTGCGAAGTTTTTCATGCATGAGGTATCGATTTCATGGGTCCATTCCCTAAGAGTCAGGGATTCAAGTACATTCTACTTGATGTGGATTATGTGAGTCATTGGGTTGAGGCCATCCTAGCTTGAACTACAGATGCTAAGACTGTTTGTAGATTTTTGAGGAAGAATATCATTTCACGGTTCAAGGTTCCTAGAGTGTTGATATCAAACGGGGGGACTCACTTTATCAACGACAAGGTAAGGGCCCTTGCTACCAAGTTCAGCATTGACCGTTGAGTTGCCACTCCATATCACCCTCAGACAATGATCTTGCTGAAGTGTCGAACAGGGAGATCAAGATGATATTGCAGAAGGTCATCTGTCCAGACTGAAAGGATTGGTCACAACTTCTGGACTCGATCTTGTGGGCCTATCGGACTTCCTTCAAGATACCTCTGGGTACATCTCCCTTTCGTCTAGTTTATGGCAAGCCATGCCATTTACCTGTGGAGATCAAGCACAAGTCACTATGGGCAATCACTGAGTTATTATTGGATCCTAAGAGCATATGAGATAAGAGGAAAGCAGAGTTGGCAGCCTTGGAGGAGCTTAAAGACACAACCTTTTCGAGTAGCCTACAATACAAGGAGAAAGTGAAGATATGGTATGATTCTCATATCAGCCATAAGCAGTTTGAGCCGAACCAGAGAGTATGGCTATTTGATGCTAGGTTGAGATTATTTCTAAGAAAGTTGCAGAGCAAATGGAAGGGCCAATACTTGATCTAAAAGGTGCACTACAATGGAAGCATAGATATATCTGAGTTGTCTTCTGAATCTACCTTTTGAGTTAACAGTCAACGACTGAAGCCATATCTATATCATGATCCGCTGATTATTGAGGTTGCCCCTATTCATTTTGCATGAGATGTGGTCTTTGACTCACATCATTTGCATCTCATGCCTGACTATCACTTCTCCTCTGCAGCTGTATAGATCCAATTGTTCATATCACATATTCTTTTGTCTAACATCCCATCTTCATCTCATGATTATGCTATACTTAGGGTGTACTTTACCCTAAGTATAGGGGTGTGCCATACTTGTGATTACCTATTTGATTCTTGTTACGTGTATTTTTTTGCCTACACTTAGGGATATTTTACCGTAAGTATAAGGGAGGTAAACTCTGCACATTCTAACCCTCGATTTTCCCCTTGTTTATAGACTTCTATACTTACGATTACTTGATCCTAAGTATAGGGAGATCGCCGACTTCTATTCATTACATTCTTTTATTCGTCGTTGTAGTCTAACATTCTTTTCACTTTCCAATACTCAGCACAGTTACATCTTCCTTTCATCGCTCTGAGGACATCGTTCGAGCTGAGTATAGGGGGGTGTCGTATATATTATATATATACTTAGCCATAACTCATACTTGTGTGTTAATAAAATAAAATGGCTAAAAACCTTATACCTAAAAATAAAAAATTTTAAAAATTTTCTTGCATATAAAATTATTTCTTATACATACATGTTTGCAAATAGTTTTCTGTAAAAATTATTTCTGTACGAATGTTTGTAAAAATGTTTTGATTGTTAAAAGTTTGTAAATATTTTTGTATCAAAATTATGTATATAGTACAAAATATTTGAAAATGTTTGTAATAGAAAACTTTGCAAAAATTTTATTTGTAAATGTTTGTAAATAGTTTGCAAAAGTTTCCCTTCTTCCTTGCATTCAAACATCTTTCATAAAATTTTGCATATCTTGAAAATTGCACAAAAAGTTGTGTACATATTTGTTTGTATATTTTTCTAAATCATAGTCGACATTTAAACTAGCCTGGAATTAAATTAGAAAATGGAGCTTGGTTAAGACCTTAATCCACCTAACTTCAGAGGAACCTTATAGGATTTGGGGTTAAGACTTTTCAGGTCCATTAGTGACTTAATTCTTTGATTCCACTAGGTTATGTTCACATGTCATTTTGATGAGCCTAAGTAGAACACTTAACAATGCACGTATGACTCTCAGAGACAATGGCTTTACTTGGACTCGTACCTTACACGTAGCTCAACTCTGATGAGGTAATGAGGAGGCATAATTCTTTAGCTTAGGGTAGCATACGAGGGTAGTACTTCTAGGCAGAACCTCTTGTCTTCGTTTAGGGAAGGATGTGCGTCTCAACCTGGTATAGTAGCATTGAGGTCTAAAGACAGGAGTTGTTGGTTGCAATAATGCTTCAAAAGAGGGATAGTCTACTGGCTCAAGAGGAAAAACTCCTTATGTACATGCTGCACCATGTAAATATGTTGTAAATATGCACATCAAAAAAATGTGCAAAAGTATAAAAAGCTCCAAAAAAGAGGACATGCACGATTGGAAATAAAATGCCTGCCGGAGTGTATATAGTGAATAAGCAAAGCTTATGTATCCTACATTCTTATCTCATGGAAGCTTGCAGAGGTAGACATAGCTACACTGGTTAGGCTCTCAGGGATACATAGCTACACTGTCCACTCTCTTCTTTCCCCTCTTCTTGAGCTGGTTGAACTTGAACTTAGAAGGGAATACCCCGCTCCTCGAGGAAAGAGCTGCTAGACTGAGGAATTAGAGTTACCTTGTTGAGCGAGACTGTTTCTTTGTCATTTTTGAGGTGGGGAGCTACATATCACTTATACAGTACAAGGAAAGATGCATAGTCATTAGAGTTTGCGTATGTAGACTTGTTCTGATCTGATTTATTGAGAGTCTTGACCATATAATAGTGGAACTTAGAGGCTGTTGAGTATTAAACCTATTTCCCAATAAGGTTCTGACAAACTAATAATCCAAAGGTCTATCTAAGCTACATACTTTAATTTCATGAAGATAAGTTTCATAATCAACCTTGATTATTTTTCTTTTCTTTCTATTATGTTTTACTTCTTGTTCAAATAAGTGTTTGCTAAGGGACTAGCAAAGGTAAAGTATAGGGGGGTGATGAATCCCTGGTTATCATACTTTATTCTTTTATTTTAGCTTTTTTTCTTGGCAAAACATCATGAGAATACCTATAAATACAATAACTTAACAAATTGGATGCTTGTGTTAATATTGCAAAATTAGCATATTTTTGTGCAAAAATAAAAGAATAAAGGAAAATAAAAAGGAATGAGGTATTTAAAAAATACAAAGTGACCCAAACCCCAAGAGAAGGTCAAGCCTTGACCTGATCGCAAAATAAAATAAGTAGAGAGAGATAGGTCTCACTATGTATCGCGTATATTACCTATATTTGTACACATTATTTCTATAATTATTTTTGACCTGATAGAATTAAATTTTCCTTTTATAGCCTTGTATATAATCATAGAAATAATGTAAAAATAAAATAAAAAATCAGAAAAGAAATAAAATAAAAATAAAATCCTTCATTCCTTGTACAAAATACACTTGTATATATTACATCCATTATTTATTATATACCCTTATTAATTTGTAAAAATAAAATAAAAATTAATTTATAATCCTAAAATTATGTTGTGAATAAATAAAATATAAAATAAAGGTATTTATATAAAAATAATAAAATTAAAATACTAGTACATACTACTTATGTATATTATATACTATATATTGTATATACATTAATTTATTTTTCACAAAATAATTAAAAATCACATAAAAATACTTTGAAAAATAATAAACATTTTTAATTTAATACACACTTTTTAATTTAAATTCATTAATTATTTTTAATTTAATTATCTTTATTTTTCTCCTTATTTTGTCCTCCAGCCTATTTGTCCGCATTCTCGCCCGCTTCTAATTGTTCCACGCCAACATTGTTCATCTCGATCAACTGGTCCCCCTCTTCCTTTCTTCCTTGCTGGATCGGTTTTGCTCCACTTCGATGAATTTTCCTGACTCGATTCGGTTGAGTTTGCCTTCAATTAAGAGCTTCGAGTATCAGGCGCGGATCCCTAATACACGCCTGAGCTTCATCCGCCTGATCCATGCCTCAGTTCACGGGTTTTCTCCGTTCCCTTTCGGACCTAGCACACCTATGAAACCACCTCTCACCCCCTCCTTTTTGCACAACCTCCGGCTGCTCCACCACCTTGCGCCAGCCTTCCCTTTTTCAGAGTGGCAGTCGAGAGAGGGAGAGGGTGTGGGTACTCTTTGGAGCATTGCACCCCCAGGTTCGGCGACACACCATCTAGCTCCACTGTGAAGAGCTTCCAGCCTCTGGTCACGTCACCCATTGAGGCCATCACCACCGTGGACTCCTTCCACCAGCCCATGCATCCTGCTTCATTCCTAGGCATACCACTTAGCTCTATTTCTTGTTCTTTCAGTCCATCTACTCGCATTCACACTTCATTCCGACGATCACCTCACCTCCTTTCGTTGCCTCGCTCTGACACTCATACACCTCTAGATGATGCTCACCCACTTCTGCATTATGCTCTGCACCTATCCCTCGATTCCAACCATTGGGTTGGAGACAAGCATCAGGTCGAATCCTTCACCCATAAGAGACCTGACCCATCCACCCCTCCCCTGTTTTCAATCAAATATGTGCCCTAACCCCTCGCCGGAGCTCCATCTTTGAGAAAGTGTGCTCTTATGCAGGTCTAGAGCATAAGGTCCTCTTGTTCGGAGGATATCTCAAGCATGCATCCATTCTGGACACCCCAGGTCGCCACGCACAACCAATACTCTCTCCATGGTCTAGGCCCCTTCTTGAGCATTTCAGCCCAAGGGACACTTTTGCCGCGCGTATTGGCCGATCGAAACTCGTCGGAGGCGAGTTCTTCGTGGATTCTTCCAGGCGATCCCTCAACCGTTGGATCAAGGCCCCCTCCGATTCTAATCTCCAACATGAAAGCTAAAGGGAGCCCGGATCATTGGATCCATCTAAGGATCTTATCCAAAGCCGTCCATCGTCGAAGGGGTATTCCCCAATCCTGACCGTCCATCCGTAAGTGGAGCACCATCGTCCATTGAATATCGCCTCAATAAGGGGTAAATTTCACTTAGGCCCTCTTTGTTTTGCATTTATTATCTAGTCTAGTAAATATTTATCATAATTTAATTTACTTTAGATAATTTGTAGTTAGACCCTTGTAGTTTCTGATATTTGCATTCTAGTCGCTCTCTATGTGTAACACAAACTGTCCCATGTGACTTTTTGGGTTATTTACACGGTATGCCTTATACTTTTTAGTTGTTATGAATTGAATGACAAATTTTTGATATTTGCCCTTATATCTTTGTAAGCATGGTTCACGTGTTGCACATGTGTTTGTTTGGACGTTTTGCAACTTAGGCCCTATACTTGTTAACTATGTTATTTTTTGGCCCAGAACTTTATTTTAATTACATACAGGTCCCTAGAAACTGCTTGTCTTTTATTTAACTTAATAATTAGCAAATTAACCCCAAAAATTATCAAAAAAAATTACCCTTAACTCCTGTTAGTGTGTAGTATTTGTCGTAATTTTCGTGGATTAATTTGTTGGCATTTATTATTTTTGAAAACTCAGAAACTTATAAAAAAGTGTCCTATCTATTTTTGAAAATCCATAAAAATTTGAAATTGTCTTAAAAATTCCAAAATAATTCATGTTAGTGTGTTTTTGTGTGTTTTAGCTACAACATTAATTTTGTTTGAAAAATCATTATTAAAACCCTAAAAATTACAAAAGATCTAAAATCTTATAAAAATCTACTTGTGTTTTCTCATAAAATTGCTAACTAGGATTCTGGGACATTTTAGTTATATTTAACTTGCAATTTAATCCTAGTTGTGCATTGTTTATATTTTTAGTCACTGTTTTATTTTATAAAATTACAAAAACATCATAATATCCCGAGAAAGTTACCAAGAATATTTTAGAACCTTAAAAATCCAAAAATATTTTTATCTTAATTTTCTGAGCAATTTAGTCTTAAAGAAAATTACAAAAAGATTGTTATGTTGCCTTATTTCCTTGATTGTTGATTTTGTTTCCTTAGTAAAAAATCATAAAAAATTGAAAAATTAAAAACCACTAAAAATATGTTCGTTTATTTCTGAGATTTGACTACTTCATATGTTTTTCTCGTGCTCCTTGTGTTCGACCTTGATTGCTATACCAGGTAAAATAAATAGCGAACCGCTTACATTTTGTGCTTGATTGTTTGATCGTATCTTGAGTGGTTTATTTCTTCTTATTGACCAACGCTTGGTTATTCAGGTCACAATGATGCTTGATATTACTTAACTCGAGTTGCCTGACGTGTCACTAATTACCCAGAACAATACATTCCTGAGCAGTATTCTCCACATCCACCTCACATCTTGGAGGTGAATGGCATTTGGTTTGACTTAGAGCGTAGTCAGTCCCATCCATATGGACATGGTCAGTTGGTTCGCAGTCGAGTCATAGGCCCGCCCACCATTTTCAGGGAGGGAGACCACAACCCTAGCACGAGCATACTTCACAGACTCACCTGTTTACGTCTCCACCTCAGTTCCCTACTTGGAGACATGGATATCAACAGATGATGCAACTTGCATATGCTTACCAATAGTATTACTTGCAGCTGCCTGCGTATGGGCATTATACGCATCCTCCTCCTCCTTACAATTATCAGCAACATCTGCATTCTGGGTACCTGCCTTTGCACTACCAGACTTGATAACCTATTGGTGAGAACCCTGAGGCACCTTTGGTGACCAGCTCTTGATCAACTTACCCTCTTGATGAAGAAAATGATAGATTTGATACAAAGGCTCGACGACTTGACCAGTACGAAGACACTTATACCAGCACAGGTCAAAGCCAATCCACCCCCGAGACAGGTATGGCCTTTGATTTTACATGTTTTTCTAACACTTTTTCTCTCACGAGTGGTAGGATATTGCATCCGCCTTCAGATCAGTTGGGATTGGGGGATCGAACAACTAAGAGAGTTATCCTGATGGCATCATCTTCTTCATCAGTTGAGCAGCGATACATTGTTGCAGTTCCAGACCATGGAGGATCACCTTCACTTTCTTCTTGACCACCATCATTGAGAAAATCACAAAGAGAGAATAAAGTAAGATGCAGTGCAAAGTCAACTACGAGGAAGAACATACTCGTCGCAGAGTCTTCTTCAACACCAACAGACCGAGCAACCCATTTAGTTTCCCTTTTATTTCTATTTCTACACCTATAGTGGATGATATTATATAGAATGATTCTGATCATCCTTTTGTACATGCTGATTCTGGCATTGATAAGAGAAATGAGCAGTTTAATGTTTCTTCTGATTTTGTTCCATTTCCATCTGCACTGAATAAAAGAAAAATCCAAAACAACCCTATCTAATCTTTGAGTGGTAGAGATACTTCAGAACATGTTTTTAGAGATGCCACCCCTTATGGCCATGGAGTACATGCCCAACGCTAAAAAGAGAATGAAAGAAGTATATACTAGGAAGTGTCAACCCAAGTAGAACAGATGCCAGAGAACAGAGATGAATATTTTTGACCATGACCACAATTCACACCATTAGCAACCTCCCACCCAAAAATAAAGATAAGGGAGCACCTCATATCCGTTGTATGATTTTTTATCAGGAGTTCGATCATACTCTTCTCGATAGCAGATTCCTGATTAATCTTATGCCATCCTCGCTTTTCACTGAGTTTGGATTGGGGCCTCTTTAGATTTACCAGGATGATCCTTCAGTTTGCTGATAGATCGATCAAGAGCCTGAGGGGCATTCTCGAGGACGTTGTTGTAATGGTGCAAGGCATGAGCTTCCCAGTTGATTTCGTTGTCATGGATATGGATATACCTGCACCGTTACTCCCTACTCCGATCATACGTTGTTCCTTCGAACAACCGAAGCGGTAGTTGATTATGATACCAGAGAGATCACCTTCCACTCTCAAAGTGATAAGGTGAGGATTGAGATGATCCCAGATCCGAGGCCACCACTGCCTCCAGCAATTGATGAGAGAGAGCCAGCCGTAAATTCTGAGGACTGTGATTTTCTAGCTGAGATTCGAGACACGGATTGTTTACTGATTTTATGGATACCCAGGAGTTCCTTTTCCAGAAGGAATCCTTGGAAAACATAGTCACCTTTAGCCCTCTTGTTGATGATTCAGAGTTGTTAACTAATGGAACGTTCGAGCTATTTTCTGAGGATCACAATGAGTTGTCTGAGGTACATACTAATGAGATTATTACTGGGTACCTGAGACACATTCTTAGTTACTTTCCTAGGTACATTTTGAGATACATGAGATACTTTCTTCTGAGATTACTGATGACATTCCCCCTGCTTAGATATCTGAGGTTTTTGTTGATGAGTTTTCTGAGATCTTTGAGCATCCTGATGAGCCATCCCTGTCCGAGCAGAGATCATTCCTTGAATATCTATTTGATACACTTCATGTTGAGCCTACAATAGCCACGATGGACAGTTCACATAGTGCAGATCATATACCATATACCAGTGTACTTGTAGAGGTTGTTATAGAGCTGATTTAGACGCCACCTGAGATCAAAGTTTTACGTACATCTCTGAAGTATGTCTTCCTTGTGGGTGCCTCCCAGATGCTTTCGATCATCATTAGTTTGTAAATAATCGACAACCATGAATCTCACATGCTAGAGTTTCTTGAGAGAAACTGCAAGGTTATTAGCAGGAGTATTTCTATCTCCGTGGGATTAGTCCAACTTTGTGCTCGCATCATATCTACTTAGAGGATGACAACAATCTAGCCTGTGAGTTTCAACACAGTCTGAATCCTAATCTTCGGGATGTTGTCATGAAAGAGATCAAGAAATAGTGCGATGCTAGGTTTACTTATCCCATTTCAAATTCCAAGTGGATTAGTCTGTTAATGTGGTCCCAAAGAAATCCATGATTACAATCATGATGAATTACCGTTATGAGGAGATTCTGATTCGTGTACGCACTTCATGGCGTGTCTGCGTAGATTACTGGTGACTGAACTCAGCGACCAAGAAAGATCACTTTCCACTTCCCTTTATTGATCATATTATTGAGAGGTTGGTAGGGAATAAGTTCTTTTATTTCTTGGGTGGGTACTCACAATATAATCAAGTAGCAATCACTCCTGAGGATCATGAGAAAACTACTTTTACTTGTCCGTTTGGCACCTATGTCTTTATACGGATGCCTTGTGGATTGTGTAACGCTCCCGCTACATTCCATATGTGTATGCTGGCCATTTTTGCCGAACTGGTAGGTATTTTCCTCGAGGTCTTCATGTACGATTTCTCGATCTACAGGGATAGTTTTGACTCATGTCTTAATCATTTAGACTGAGTACTTCAGAGATGCTGTGAGGTAAACTTAGTGCTCTCGTGGGTGAAGAGTCACTTTGTGGTGACTAATGGGATTGTATTGGGCCACGCCATCTCCATACATGGTATGGAGGTTGACCCGACTAAGATTGATGCTATCTCCAAACTTGAGCCACTATAGAATTTGAAGAAGTTGAGGTCATTTCTTGATCACATTGGATTTTATAGGAGATTTATTAAGGACTTCATCAAGATAACCATGCCTTTGACTAAGCTTATGTGCAAAGAGAGTGAGTTTATTATTGATGTGAAAGTCCTCCTTGCATTTCATCAGATGAAAGAGATTGTTACTAGAGTTCATGCCCTTCAGCCACCTGATTGGTCTCTCCCCTTTGAGATTATGGCGAATGTGTCAGATTTTGTAGTTGGAGCTATTTTAGGGCAGAGACGGGATGTGATACCATTTTCCATATATTGTGCTAGCAAGACTCTGGATGGGGCACAACACAATTACACAGTTACGTAGAAGGATATGTTAGCAGTAGTGTTCGCTTTAGAGAATTTCCGTTCCTACTTGCTTGGTTCCAAAGTTATTTTCTACACGGATCATATTGTCGTACGGTATTTACAGGAAAAGAAGGATCCCAAACTACGCCTTATAAGATGGATCCTTCTTCTCCGGGAATCTGATTTAGAGATTTGAGACAAGCTTGGGGTGAAAAATACTGTGGCAGATCACCTTTCTCGGATTTCAAATGTAGAGTCCCCAGAGCAGCTACTACTTCCTATATCAGAGACCTTTCCAGACGAGGCTATCTTGTCTATTGCCTCATTCCCATGGTACGTTGATATTGTGAACTATCTTGTATCCAAGACAGTTCCACAAGATTGTGTATCCTTCAGATTGGCCAAGCTTAATGTAGATAGATTTCTGTCAAAGGTTCATTTTTACTAGTGGGAGAATACATACCTATTTCCTGAGCGTGCAGATTGTATCTGGAGGAGGTGCATTCCTCAAGAGGAATACACTAGTGTGCTTGAGCATTGTTACAGATTAGAGGTTGGTGGGCATCATTCGGGGAAGCGCACAGTAGTAAAGGTTCTTTAATGTGGCCTATGGTAACCGACTATGTTTAAGGATGCTACATATTATGTTCGAGGTTGTACTGATTACAAGAGAATGGGAGGAACCATCGGTTCCAAAGATACCATGCACTTGAGATATATTCAGATTTCAAATATTTTTGATGCTTGGGGTATAGACTTCATGGGCTCATTCCCTATCAGTCATGGATTTCAGTACATCCTAGTTGTTGTGGATTATGTTATCGTTGTGCAGAGGTGATCCACACCCGAGCTGAAGACTTATTCATTGAAGCTTATTATGGTGTTCTACAATCACTTCTAGGGTTTTTTCTTGTAAAACCCTAATCCAAGTTCCAACAGCATCTCACACCTCCAATGCACAAGCTCCTTGTCTTCAGATCTGCTTCAGCTTCTTCCAGGAAGAGGACTTCTCCCGTTCGACGATGGTTCTCCTGGGATGCAGCTTCTCTCTACGTTTCCCAGACTTGGCAGTGTATCTCCATCTTGCACTTCTCCTGCGAACATATAGCGTGAGCAGGCTCCTGGCTCTAGGCCATCTCACATCTCCAAGCGATTAGCGGAGGCACATGCTTGCCCTCTCCTCAAGATGCTGGCAATGGCCCCAGTCATCTCCTTCTAGGGTGCATCCAACGATAGCCCCTATGTCCATCCATATGCAACTCCTTGCGCAGGAGCCGCTCCCATCTCCCTCTAGCATCGTAGAGTATGAGAGCTCCTTCTCGACCTCACACGTGAAGCTCTAGCGCACCAGGGCTCCTCGCGCACCATGTCGGACCCTCGCGGATCCCCAACTTGCTGCCATGGTCATCGCCAAGAGATATCAACTTTTCTCCCTGCATCGAAAACATAGATCACATTTAGCACACCTTCTATGCGGAGGACCCCCACCGCGTGTCCCCTGATGGACCCAAGCTCTAGGTGGAGGAGGGAACCAGTAGCGTTGCATTAGCCCCAAGCATCACCCCTTTACATCTTCATACATCACTACTTCGTGCTACCTCATGGGCAAGCCGTAAGGGCGATCTCACCTACTTCTCTTTTTAGCTGATCCCAGGCACAGTCCCATGGTGGCGGAGCTCCAAGTGATCTCCTTGTCTCCGGTCAATCCTAGTGAGTCCCTTCGAGTTTGAAGCACCTGACGGCGTACGAGCCTTGAGCGCCTCCAGGTGAGAAGCGGTGGCATCAATTTGAAAAAGCCCCATGGGATGCGACATGACTTTGAAGGGGGTTCATGAACCCTAAATAGGGTTTGCCCCCAATAGGGGGTGCTTGTTGTTAGTAAAAAAATTGTTGTTGTAAGGGCCCATGAGGCCAGAAAAAAGGGATGCAGATTCTACTTAGGTCCAATCGGGCTGAAAAGAAAAAAAAGAGGAAAAAAACAAAAAAATTATGTTATTTGAAAAGGCGCGTGCAAAAGAAAAAAAACCATATATATATATATATTTCAAAAAAACTAATTGTGCAAAAAATGAAGAAAAAATGAAAATGAATGATAAAAAAAGTTTCATGTTATTCATTTATTTCTTCCAACTTGATTCTATCTGCTCTTTATTCTATCAAGTGTGGGAGAAAGTGTGAGTCAAAAATGTATTTTTCACAACTTCTACTACTTGACCACGACAGACATACCGATTCCAGATTACTATTGCGATCACCCATCTACATCGAGTATCAGCTTCTTCGTCAGGGTGCATACTTCCTCTTTTGCGACCCGACTACTACTCTGCGCTGAACTTCTTCTTCAATCATTCTTCTTCATGCATGTCAGAGATACATTCTGGTGACCTGTTATCGCAGCAACTCTACAGGCATGGCAGAGATACGTTCTAATGAAATGAAAGCCATAGACTTGTCCTTGTGCGATGTCTTCTACCAGCTACGGAAATGTGTTCTTCTTGTGATGTATCA